>PVKA01002948.1:37302-116760 GCA_004027165.1 Ctenomys sociabilis | reverse complement strand
AAAAAAAAAAAAAAAAAAAAAAAAAAAGAAACCAGAGGAGGCAAACCATAAAGAAAATGAAAAGTTCTAATAATTTTGTCCCCTGGAGCACTATTGCTGTAAGGCAGACTTTTAGAAGTCACTGGGTCGTGGCCGGTGGCTTAATCCTGAGTCGGTGGCTCAGGGTCCCCTTAGGAGGCGGGGCCTGGTAGGATGAGCTGGGTTCTGGAGGGTATGTTCGTGGTCGCTGTTGCTTCCCTTCTTTTCCTCTCTGCTTCCTGGGTGCCCATGGCTTTGGCCCTTTCATGGGTCACTTCTGCCTTGAACAAGCTGACTGTGGACTAAAGCCCCGGAAGCCAATACATCTCTCATTTAAGTCGCTGGGGGGGGGGGGGTGCTTTGTCCTGGGAATGGGGAAGTGACTTAGGTATTGGTTTACTATGTAACCAGTGTTCAACTAGATTTTTTTTCCAAGTATATGATAATATACACCTATGATGACTTTAACAATCTGATAATATTTATACTGGCTTCTTTTAAAAATTTAACAATTTATGTTGAACACCTTGGCACAGGATAATTTATTGGTCTGCTTTGTTTTATTTCTAAAAGCAGCGTTACTGAGGTATAAATCATGTTCCAGAAAATTCGCCGCTTTTAAGTATGTGTGTAGTAGACTTTTTAGTAAATTTTCAGAATTTTGCAACTGATATCATAGTTTAAGAATGTTTGTTTCATCCGAAAGGTTCCTTGTATCCATTTTCAGGTATCCCTGACTCAATCTATCTGCCTCTATAGCTTTGCTTTGTATGGGTATTGGGGAGAGGAGGAATTGATAAAATGTGTGTTCTTTTGTGCACGTTCCATTGTGTTGGTAGACATTTGAGTTCTTTCTAGTTTTAGCTGTTGTGAATGTTTACGAACATTTGTGTACAAATCTCTATGTGGACGTAAGTTTCAGTCTTTTTGGTGGCCCGGATGGAGTTCTGTTGTATGACTGTACTATCATATCTTTAGCCAAACCCCACTGGTGAGCTTTCACTTGATTTTCAATTTTTTGACCACATAAACAATAATAATAGATGTTTTTGTACATATGTGGGTGAATATTTTCAAAAATATATACTTAGAAGGGGAAATTCTGAATGAGCAGACATAAGCCTTTGAAATCTCAACAGCTGATGTCAAATTGTCTTCTGAGAGAACTTGTCCCCAATTCCTCCCCCCTTTCCCAGCGGGGCCCAAGAGGGCCCTTTCTCACACACTTCTCAGAGTGGGCCAGATTTAATATTTTTACTTTTCTTAATCTTGTAAATGAAAAATCTCACTGTCATCTCTCTCATTATTAGAGATTATTGATCTTTTTGTGTCCTTTTCTTAATTTTTCTATTTTCTATTGCTAGGGCTTCAATTAACTGTACTTTACAGAGTTAGCCCTGATAAAATGTACTGTGAGGTGTTTTTTTTTTATTCCACAGCTTCTCTTTATATCCTCTAAAACTGTAACTGGTAGTTAAACTGTACAAATGTTTTACATTTGTTAGGCAAGAATTCTATTATCATTTTACAATATCACTTAACTACACTGTTCCCAGAAGGATGAAGGATGCAGGAAGATGAGACACTGACAGGCAGAAAGCAGACGAGTTCTGTGGACTCCATCTACCAAGCCTCTGAATGACGGGCAGACCTTGTCCAATCTTTATGTAGTCGCTTTGGTGTCAGACAAGCACAGCCTGTGGTATTAGTATGAAATCTGAGAAGAGAATCTAGATGTCGTGACCCCCCATCCCTTGCCAGAGATAATAATGGTAACTAACACGAATGGATTGCACACAAGATGCCCTTTGTTTCTGTTAATCATCAAAATAACCTTGTAAGATAGGCAGAGTTATTTCCCGACAGAAAACGACTTAGGTTATTAAAGTACATGTTTTAAAACTGCACAGAACATGCCGGAGGTGGATTTGCAGGCTGGCCCGACCCCAGGCCTGTACTGAGCTAGCCTTCTTCCTAGCCCTCGCCCACTTTCCCTGAGTGGACCCTGCCTAGCTTCCCGAGGGAGGGCCTCCACCTTGGTGTGTACTTCCCAGGGAGCCCTGTGTGCAGCTCTGAGGTTGTCTGATGGGGTTCTGAGCAGGGGCCTGGGCGCTCGGGTGTTTCCGCTGTGTGACAGGGAGAGTCTCTCACCCGGAGTTAGAGTGTCTGCTTATGCCCAGAGCCCCACCTTACGTTCTGCCTTCAGTATGGGCACTAAGCCATCCTGGGGTCCTAAAAGCATCTTGCTGGATCCCGTTGGGGACAGAGAACCACAGGAGACGAAGCCACCACCCTGTAAGCCTGCCTGCACCCCATGCTCCCTGAGCAGCATCTGCAGCAGCAAAGACAGGCAAGTTATTTTAGTGTTTGTGGGTGAATGAATGGGTAAGGCATCTGTTTTGGGTTTGGCATGGGGGACTGATCACAGAACCTTGCACAGAGGGGCTTGG
The DNA here is from genome assembly GCA_004027165.1 of Ctenomys sociabilis. Taxonomy (NCBI): domain Eukaryota; kingdom Metazoa; phylum Chordata; class Mammalia; order Rodentia; family Ctenomyidae; genus Ctenomys; species Ctenomys sociabilis. Next base: position 114,292 of record PVKA01002948.1, on the reverse strand, counting down.
GGGTAAAATGAATATATGCAGGATGAAATTGTTATTTGGCCATTTTTGAGTTGCTTGAGTTGGTGGCATTCAGCAGATGCAGGGGATTATGTAGCCACTGCTGACTTCAAGAAACATTTATATCTGCCCAGACTGAATCTCTGTGTAGCTAACTTACTTCCTCTTCCTTCTTGGGGCTCTGTGGCCACGCTCCAGGTTCTCTACCCATTCATCTGTCAGTGAGCATTTAAGTTGCTTCCATCTTCCAGCTGTTTTCATACCACACCTGCATTTGGTAAGCACGGATCTTCCCAGAATTCCTATCCTGGTTTATTAGAGCGTGGGGCACAGAATCGGGGGGTGGGAGCTACAGATGCTGGATTTGGGTGAAACCAGGTTATTTATTCTGTCTGTGCCTAGATTCACGTCCAGGCAGTGGCGATGCTGAGGGGCTGACTGTACGTGCCCGGTCTGGTGTCTATCGGCCAACTCCAAGTTGCGCTGTCCAATTAGAAGGCCACCAGCTGCATGTGACTGTCCGTGTTGACGCGTGGCTTAGTCCTAATCTAGATGGACTGTAAGTGTGAATGAAGCACACACTGCTTTTGAGAGCTCAGCATGCAGTAAAGGAATGAGAGATATTTCATTAATAATTTTTGTATTAATTATAGATTTAGATAGCAATATTTTTGGTTGAAGAAGCTAGGTCAGACGCAATTAGGGACCATACTCATGAAGTGAAATAAATCAGACCCACATGTCGTCCTTGAATTGTCTCCCTAGTATGAGAAACTGAAAGAGTAAAGAAAACCTGAAAGATACAATACCTACTATGGAGGGGAAAGAAACTGCTCATAAGGAAAGAGCAACTGGGCAGGGGGAAAGAAGAAAGGAAAGAAGGAAGGGAGGGAAAATATATACAAAAGCTAGCTAAGGTGATTGTACTACTAATTTCTTTTGGTTTGTTGACAGGAATAGCTAATGGCTTACTTGTCTGATCGATTTTCCATGGCTATGTCTGGAATCTGAACAACGACTCTGAAGATAACTATGTGTGCTATAGCAACCACTGTTAATTTCCTATCATCTTGTTTTGAAATTCTGTATTTTTTAAAGAAAGTTGATTCGCTTTCTTAAAAGAAGAGGCTCTATCATTGAAATTAGTTTTACCCCTTCTTTTTAATGTGACTATTGGAACACTTGAAATTATGTGTCTCCTGCCATAATCGCAGCTTTTTTTCCAGACCCTTCCTCCGCTTAGGGTCTGGAAGGAGGTTCCACTACCGAACTCCAGGCCCATGAGTGATTACATCACTGTGGATCTGCAGTCTAATGACCATCAAGGTTTATGGCGCAGGAAACTTAAACAGGCCAGGGGAGGAATAGGCCCCAGCCCTGCTGCCTGCCTGCACAAAAAGGTTTTCAGCTTCATCACAGTGCCAGGCTTTGTGACTAGGCTCCCAGTGACAATAGATTTCTTCCTTTCAAAACCTAAGAAGGATGGGGGATGGGGAGGGCCAGCTGTTTCCAGCTAAGCCCTCGTGTATGGCTCATTGTAGCATCACAGTTTCTTGAGGGAAAGTCTTAGGGAAGGTTAGGGTCATTTGGTACCAAGGTGAGTGTAGAATTTTCCCCTACTATGGGACAGTGAGAAAAGTTTCTGTTTTGAAGCTGGGATAGAGCTCTGCTCTCCGGTCATTGCTGTCCCTGATTTTATTTCCTGGCCCATGGGGTATTCAGTGGCGGTGAAACCAGCGAGTGTTCCAGAATGGAAGGAATGGGAGTTCACAGCTGGAGCCAGGGGCAGCAGCGGAGCTTGGAGCTTAGCAGGGGCAGCTGGCATGGGCCAGGGGAGGGCACTGTCTTCCATCCTGTGACCTGCTCTGTCGTGGCCTCTGTGGCAGAGCTATATCCAGCCTCTGAGGCTTCCACTTCCTGGCAGGGTCTCTCCAGCTTTCTGTACACAGAGCCCATTGGCTACAAGTTCATCACATGAGGTATTCTGACTTGAGGTCACGTCAGAAGATGGGTGCCAGCTTCGTTCATGCACTACAGTGGTAGGGTCCCTGAATGATTGGGAGTGTCACCTATACATGAAAGATCTGCACTTCTTGCTCTGGTTTCAGTGGGAAGAGGGAGTCTGGCTTAGCAAGCAGGAGGTCTGGCTGCGCTGTGCTGTCTGCGTCTTCACCTGTAGCAGAGGTGAATGGCTGTTGTCTTGCCTGCCCAGAGTCCCGTGAGACCTGGGAAATTTGTGAGGGCTCTATGAGTGCTTTACCTGCAGCATTTAGCTCCATTACTTAATTTCCTGTTTTTGAGGGCATCTTTTCGATGTGTTAGGCTTGGATCTAGGTGCAGGGGGATACAAAGGTGAATGAACCCATGCCCTGCCCTTGTGAAGCACCTTGGACAAAGTCAAGTAAGTACCACACAATAGGAAGGAGCTCTAGCAGGGTTGAGTCAGGGGCCATGAGGACACAGGAAAAGTGACCTGTCTGGGCTATAGTGTCAGTGTTAGGTTTCCTGCAGATAGTGACATCCAGGTGGGTGGCAAGGAGTGGAAAGTTTGAGTCGGTTCTCAGTAAATATTTGTTGACTGAGCAAGACAACTAAAATTGTGGTAGGATGATGGCTCAGAGATGCGTGTGATACAGTTGGCAGCAGAGCTGAGTTCCACGCACAGAGTGAATCTTGTGAGCTTAGGACAGTGGGTGCTTGCTTTGGTTACGGGGACCGTTGGCTCCTATAGGGAAATGGCTGGGAGGGACAGGAGCTAGGGTGCCCTCCTGTTTGAGGAGGACAGGTGTCTGTGAGGCAGGGCTCTCTGAGGATCGGACTTTGAGGTAGAGAGTCCATCAGTTGGGGATTGCTGGCCAATCAGTTAGTGCACAAGGGAAGAGAATAGGACTGGGCAGGAGAAACTGGGCTTGGATGCGGTTGTATTAGAGCTCCGGCTGAAGTCCTGGGGAGGCTGCAGATGGGGGGCTGCCAGAAACCGCTGGACTGGAGAGAGAGAACGCGAGAGAGAACTCGGCCTTATGCCCTCACCTCAATTTATTACTGGAGTTAGTTTCTCTGGAAAAGAGTGTGTCTTAATTGCTTTCTCATCATTGGGACAAAACACCTGACACTCAATGCCTTAAGGGAGGAGAAATTTACATGCTTATGGAGGATTTAGCCCAAAGTTGTCTGGCTCCAAGGCTGGAAGGGCAGGAAGTTCTGGGACAGAAAAGCTGCTTGTGTCGTGGTGGTCCTGGAAGAAGAGAGAGAAGGGAGGAGCCAGGAGGGAACTCTACCCTTTCAGTTCGTACCTCTTCCAACCAGACTCCACCACCTAATGGTGCATTTAACTCTGAACCTCTTGGTGGAGGAATCTCCTGATGAGTACAGCGCTCCATGATCCAACAACCTTCCAAAAGCCCAAGCTCTGATCATATGGCTTGAGGGACATCTTGGATCTTAGCTATGACATGGGGTGAGACCTCTGGAGGGGCATTTTCTCCTGCTATAGCAGTATGTCCTGCAGGGGGGCTTAGCAGAGGGGAGGCTGGACATGGGCACTGCAGCAGTGGAGGTGGGGAGTGGATGACAAGAGAAAAGGACAGCAGAGGTCTCAGTGGCGTGGCTTGAAGCAGAGGCACGCAGGCCCAGAGCCATCCTGGGGGATGCTGAGGGGGTGGGCGGAGCTCAGGCGGGGGTTTTAGAAGATGAGGCAGCAGGCAGTCTCCCTGTGAAGGTGGAAACACTGCTCCAGATAGATAGCAGTGTGTGCTCAGGGCTGGGTCTTTCTGGAGGAGTGTAGGCTGGGGAAGCGAGTGGCCACTGCTGCTGGGCCAGTGCCAGGAGGGCAGGAACTCCTCGCAGTTGGGGGCACAGAGGAGCCTGGAGTCTGGATGGCTGGGTTTGGGAGGGGTCTGAGCTTTCAGGTGTCCCAGCTATGGTGAGTACAAAGGCCTAGGCTGGCAGATAAGTGGGAGTTAACAGCAGCCTCTCTTCATCAAGGAAGAGTCTTGGGGGGTCCCCAAGCCAACTGCCTCAAGGGTGAGCTAACTTGGCTACTCTGCTCCCACATGGCTGTTTCCATGGATACATTTCAAGCCTCTGTCTGGTCAGCTTTAAAAGCATCAAAGGCAGCAAACTCCATCCATGCATAATCTTTTGTTAGGGCCCACAAATAGCTTTTGTTATAAGCCTTCCTCCTACCCTTCCCACCCATCCTCCAAACTGAAGACAGTGGCTTCACTGGGGCACATTTATCAGCAAAGGAAACCTTTGACTGTTTCTGGAAATTGGAAAACTTGAGTTTCAAGCCCAGCCTTGTCATTTGTGAGATGCAAATGACAACAAGTAGGGCATAGACTCGTTGTAAGGATTAAGGTAAAGGTATCTGAAGATGCCCAGCTCGTCACCCAGGTCGCAGAAGGGATCAATCAAATGTGAATGTTTCCCTTTCTTTTTATTTGTCCGTTGGACCACTTGGGAACTATATTGCTCCAGCAGCATCCACCGTCTTTGTCCAGTGTCTGGTTATGGACACTTGATGTGGAACATGCTCACCTTTACATCTGTTTATTTCTCCTGTGGACAAGGGTTAAGCTCTGCGACCGTGTCCTCGTGAGGTGTCTTTTGACCGCTGGTTTTGCTGGCTCCTAGATGTGTAAGGAATCCACCGGACGTCCTTGAAGGCAATGGGCCATTGTCTTTCTCTCCCTTCTCCAGGCCTGGCCTTGCTGGGAGCATGCAGAGACACCCAGGGGTGGGGGAGTCCTTGCCTCCAGAGAGTCTGTTCCAGCAGCTGGCTCTGCTGCAGCTCTGCCCAGGAGGTTAATGGGCACCAGATGTCTTGGCAGGCAAGCTTTCATTTTCCCCTGGAACCGCTTAATTTGGCTTAACATCTGCCTCAGCTTCCGGGCTTTTCCATTACCTGCGTGTCAACACTGGTTCAGTCACCGGTGGACTGTGAAGGGTCCCCACCGGATCTTCCGGTCTGCATGTGAGTGGTGGAGGCGGTGGGCAAGCGGGGATAGGGGAGGTCGTGGCTGGCTTCTGGCATTGTTCTTCATGTTCATCTACTGTAAATGAGTTCCTGTTGGAAAACCAACTCGAGGCCAGCAAAATGGTGTCTGCCCGCTTCGGGGGTATGCCCATCTGGACCGGTGGTGTTGGCTGTCAGGAGCCAACGGCGAGGTCTCTGGCATTGGCTTGAGGGAGGCGCTGACACGCTTGCTCTCCTCCTCCTCTGTGGACCCTTCTTGTGTCTTTCCAAATCACTGACAGCTGACTATCTCAGGGTAGAGTTGTGATTTGTGTTGTGTTTGCAAAATGCTGTTGTGTTCTTAGTACTTCCAGTCTTTCAACTTACTGTGTGGTACAGTGTTCACCTGTAACCTGAAGAGGAGCTTAGTGAGGCGCAAACACTCGAACTCCACCTTGGGTTGAGTTGGCTCATGGTGAAGGCCAGGAGCCTGCATGTGAAGCAGCTGCCCCAGGTAATTGGATGCAGATGGCCCTGGGACCCTGTGAGCAGTACCATTCGGAATCCTGTTGTTGGACGTCCGGACATTTCCTCTGCTTTTTGTACCAGAGGTGTGCACACATATTTATGTTTTTGTCTTGGAAACTGCTGACTCAGTAAAAGATCCAGCTTAAAATCAGCTCTGTTTGGGAGTTCATCTCTGATGTAGTCTTCATGGGCGAAGGACCTGTCTCCTTCCTGCTGCCACAGCTGCTTGCAGGTTCTTTTGCAGGATGTTGTCTCTCAGGTTTATTGTGGGCTTGTGTTCCTCCGGAGCAGGGAGCTAAATATGTGACTGAACAAAAGATCTTTATCCATCCTTCTCAGTAGCACACTGTAGATACAGGGTATATATGTGTGTGTATATATATATATATATTTTTTTTTTCCTTTTTCTTTGTATGACTCGTAGTCCTGGTCTAATGTGATGCAGCTCATTTTCTTCCTGACTATAGCTCTTTCCCTTCCAAGTACACAGCTTCTGTACCATCAACCTCTCTTTTAATCCACTTGCTTGTAAACGCCATTTTTCTTGGTTACCAGCTGGCCTTCAGCCTCGTATTTCATTTTGTAATTCATACTAACAAGAAAACTCTTTTCTTCAACATTTATATGTCTGATGGTGACAAGGGTGTGGTCTCTTGTTTCTTCTTTGCTTTTTCTTCTATTTAAGAACCCGGTGGTGTCTGTCTCAGTGGTTTTGAATGGACAGGAGTCGAGTGCTTGCAACTCTTTTTTGGGTAAGGCTTAGCATAGCAAGTCACAGTAAACACGTGTAGAGCGCATGTGCAGTTTGTAGACACGTTCCCATCTGCCATGCTTTGGGTTGTGGAGGATATTACAGTGTCCCCTTGTAGGCTTTCTCTAGCTAGTGGAAGACATAGTCAACACTGGCAAAAATGCTCTCAAAGATGACCACTGCAGTAATATTCATCACAAAATAAAGCAGAAGATTTGCATGGTATGGTGGCTAGATAATGATGCTATCATTTGTATTTAAAAGAACAAGACAAAGGATTTTGAATATTTTCACCACAAAGAACTGATAAACAGCAGATGGGAGGTGTGGCTCTGCAGTAGAGTGCTTGCCTGTCATGTGCAAGGTCCCAGGTTTCATGTACACACACACACACACACACGCACACACACATACACACAGTTTGAAAAGACAGACATATTGACCTTGATTTGCACATTACACAATCTACACAAGCACCGTAACCTCACGTGGTTTCCTATACGTAGGTATAATCTTTATGAATCAAAGAAAAAATAAACTTGAGAAAGCAGGACCTGTGTAAGAACGTCCGGCAGTAGAAGGACGGTTAAGCGTTGAATGGTCGCAGTCAGCTGACAAAGCACTGTGCCGCAGTCAGGAAAGAGGCTTCCAAAGGAGAGGTGGCAACATGGGTCAGGACTGTCATGGCTGTGATATCACATAATGGCAGACATGGAACACCAACAGCTAGGACTTAGGTGGTGGTGGTGGTGGAGTGGAATGCTGTGATATTGAAAAAATTTCCATCAGTGTTGTGGAGCATAAGGGCTCTGGGACAAGGACACAGGGCACCGGGGCCAGTGGGTGCTGGAGCAAGCTCTGCTCGGGAGGAGCGGAGTAGGAGCAGCTGCTGGCCGTGCAGCCTGCTGCGATGATGAGTCAGCCTGCTGCAAACACAGAAGGAAGCAACTCTGGGGAGAGAGCCCTCCCTAGGGCATCCTGCTAGGAGATTAAACCTCTTGGCTTTTAGCAGCAGAAGGTGCTGGGGAGCCAAGATAGCAGGCTTAGAAAGCAAAAGCAGGGAGCAGATATGGAAGGGGCACAATAAGGAAAAAGCCCAGATACGGGCTAAGGTTCTTTGCTGAAATTGGCTGTGGCCGAGAGAAGCGCTGAGAAGCGTCCCCTTATCTGAGGAGAGGACAGCGCATCTGCTTGCTGCCACGGCACAGGCTGCAGGCTCCCTGGGTTCACCACCCGTTTCTTCAGCCCCAGTGGGAGTGGGTTTCCATCCTGCTGGGCGATAGCTCCGTTTAACGTGTGGAAGAATGCAGGCTGGGCTGGGCTGCTGGGGAGGAAGGCGCGGGCCCCTCTGCTCTGCGGCTGCTTCCTGCACCCACATGCTCACTGCACAAGGGCGGGCACCGGCAGGGCTGGACCCAGTGCCAGGCTGGGGTAGGTGGGAGTGCTTTTTGCCTGCGTGGAGTTTAGCGTCAGACACCCCTTTTCAGGACCTGCTACATAGTTTACTGGCTTGGTGCAAAGTGGAAGCGGGGCTCCTTGTTCAAGTCAAGTTTCAACACAGTGCCGAAGAACACTGAGCTAAGCACCCCCCTGAGTGCGGGGTGCTACGTGGCCACACAAGTCCTCTGCCCAGGACGCTGGCTCTGGGCGTGCTCAAGGGCACCTCCTTGGAGAGGAAGCCGCTTCTTTCTTACTACCCTAGATCTTACCACTGTGTGTGGGGCTTGATCAGCTTTGGGGAAACAGATAAAAGGCAAGATAAACATTAAATAAAGTTGCTGTGCTCACAGCTGAGCTATCCCCGTCGCAGATGCAGTGTGCACTCTCTGGAAACATCTGGCCAGGCCTGGTCTTCTGCAGCACCGCCTGTGGGCAGGGGCCAGGCTGCATGATCATCACAGGCTCCCAACACAGACCTGGGCCCCAGGGTCCCCCAGGTTTTAAGAAGCAGAAGGCAGCCTGACTGAAGGTAGCAATGAGACGGAATCACTGCAGCGGGATCACTTCACATTGCCCCACGTGTCCTCGGGAAGATTATTTTTAAGAGGGAGATTCTACCTAAATTGGGTAATTTGACAAATTAGTTTTGGAAAGGCTTCTTACTCTTTCCTCTGGGAGATTTACAGTTCATATTAAAAAGCCTCATGGTGGCAAAGAAGCCCTTTAAACTTTTAATGGAAGTGTTATTTAGTTCTGACACTTGTTTAAGAAACTAGTAGTTGTAGCAGCATTACGGAGAATATGCTTGTGGGAATACTGGAGATGTGCTTCTCTCTCTCTGTCTCTGTCTCTTCCTCCCTCACTCCTTTTCTTGTCTCTGTCTCTCCCTCTCTTCTTTTCTCTCTCCCTCCCTTTTTCCTCCTTCTTCCTCTCTGTCTTTCTATCTGTGTCTGTCTGTCTCTCTTTCTCTCTCTCTCTCTTGTCTCTGTCTTCTCTCTCTCTTCCTCCCTCACTCCTGTCTCTCTGTCTCTCTGTCTCTCTCTGTCTGTCTCTGTCTCTGTCTCTCTGTTTCTGTCTGTCTGTCTGTCTCTCTGTCTCTCTCTTCCTCCCTCACTCCTGTCTCTCTGTCTCTCTGTCTCTCTCTCTCTCCCTCTCTCCCCACACCCCATCTTGATGGAACCCAAGGCCCTGAGCTACTCAACTTTTAAGATGCGTGGTTTGGGACCACACAGGCCGAGATTAAGACCCGCTCTCAACTGTGAACCAGTGACAAGGCCTCTTCCGCCCTATCTCTCAGTCTGTCCAATGGCAACGGTGCTGCCCACATCTCACAACCATATGGGTTCAATTCACCCTAGGTCTGGAGAAATATTTAGTAAACTGTTAAATTATGCAAAATATTTCATGGTTATGGAAATGATACTGAGATAAACAGGAACCATTACCTCTATTAGAGAGTGGGTGGGCCAGGGCCTGAGAGACTGAGGAGAGCCTGAGATCTGTAGCTGTTTTGCAGCAAGGTCAGTCTCCTGATTCACAGTTTTCTGCAAGATGCATTCCAAACCAGCTCTGCTGGTACACTGTAGTCTGCAAAAGGCCCACCCCTCTGACAAGGCACAACCTGTGGAATAGCTGGAGGCAGATGCTGGCGTCAAAATGCCAACTTTCCTTTCCAGCATTGACGTCTGGTTAGCTGAGTGACGATTTTAGGGGTGACAGATTTCTACAGGATTTGTGTCCTCTCCAGGCGAGTACTCCCTGCCATCTGAATCTCTTTTCCACCCCAAAACTGTCACAAAGGCTGATTTAAAGGGAAGGTAGCTTTTTCTTGTCATGAATGAAAAAGAAACTGGTAAGTTCTCTTATGTCTCTTTTAGAGTTAGATCAAAAATCTTTGAAAAGGAGTGATCTAGCGAGGAACACATTATTTCCCTTTACTTTTTCAAGGGGAAGCATTGCAGGATGGAAATACATGGATCCAGGACTTGGAAGACTGGACTTCTAATCTTTTTTTCCTGCAACTAGCTGGCCATGGGGTCTTCAGTGGTTTCCTCTCCTTTTCAGGGCACAAGTATTTTAGGTGCAGTCAAAGGTACCACAACATTTTTGCCAGTCCAACATCCTGATGGACTAGTGAGTGAAACTCCTCTTCTTGCAACTGCAGCCCCTGTGCAGGCCTCCGAGGGTCCATCCTGGTCAGCAGGAGGACCCTGTCCAGCCTGGTGGGTGATGAGTTAAGGTTGTTGGTTTGATCTGGATGAACCTCCTCCATCCACCTGTAGTATCTTTCTGCCTTTCTTTTTCTATCTTAAAGCCCACCTATCCTTTGGATCTCACCAATTTTTTTTTTTTTTTTTTTTTTTTTTTTTGTGGAACTAGGGATTGAACTCAGGCCCTTACGCTTGCCAGGAAAGCTCTTATTCCACTGAGCCATCTCCCCGGCCCTGGATCTCACTTCTTTTAGAAATCTTCCCAGAGTTGCTCTAAAGCAATAGTAGTCTTTTCTTCCTATTTAAATTTTTACTCTGCCCAAGTATTTTAGGTTGGGCTTCTTACAAGCAGAGCCCAATACAGGGGCATGAGTGTACGTCATTCATGGAAGGAGTGACTTCCAGAGAAATCCTGCAAGGGAGTGAGACGTAGACCAGCTCTTCTGAGGTGGCACAGCAAAATAGTGTCAAAGCCAAGATCAAGACTCTGGCTCCAGCCCTGTATTCCTCAGCTGGTTCCTCTCAGTGGGAGCTTATAAAAACAGAGACAGGGTGCCACGAGTCAGGACACGCATAAAATGTGGAACAACGTGCTGCAGAGGCTGCCACGGCTGCCCTTCCCAGACCCCTTCCCAGGCCAGGCGTTATCTCTGCTTCCTCAGCCATGAAAGGGAGGGTGCAAATGCCCTCGTAAAAGGCCCCTGGCCCCACGCAGCATACATTTTCAGGCTCTCTGGCCTGAATCAGGAGCTGATGCCCAGGTGCCAGCCTCATCGTAGGACTGCAAACCTCAGAACTCAGAGTATCCTCTTCATCTTCCAGGCTTGGAGAGCCAGTGGTTAAAAGGACATTGGTAACATTTGTTGAGGAACTACAGAATACGAGGCTTTTAGAGTTTAACTCATCTGACTCATATATCAACCTTCTAAAGATAAGGTTGCTATTGCTTTTATTTTCTGTTTTAGAGATGAGTAGCCTTCGGCTCAGAGATAGGAAATAACTTGTCCCGTGACACAGCTGGTGCGTGGCCTATTCGGGAGTCCAGCCTTAGTCTTTGGACTTCGGAGTCTGCGCCTTCAACCGTTTCCCAGGGTATCTCAGTGGGCAAGAGTTTACAGGAGTTCCTTGGCCATCAGGGTTCCATTTAGGAACTGTGTGCTTAGCCATGGCTGGTGGTTTAGGATGCAGATGTGAGGTTGGCCTGGGTGGGAGAGCAGAGGTGGCCGGCACTGAACACTTCCCAGTGCAGCCCTGGGCCTGTGCTGCCGCTGGGGGACGGTGGGGCCACGCAGAGGCTGAGTTATCCCTGGAGCTTAGTGACCAGTGGGATCCCCTCCACCCAGAAGGCCCTGCTGCTCTGTGTGATGCCTGCTCCCAGGGCACAGTAGGAGGACTGTGGCTCACACTGACTCCTTGCCACCCAGACCCCAGACAGTGCTGCTGAACTCCTCCTCTGTCTGTGCAGACCACAGAGCATTTTGTTTTTTCATGTGAGTCCATTTGCTGCTGCAGCACCTCTCCAGGGTCATCAGGAGCTGAGTGTCTGGCCCAGGACTTGATCTTGGTGCCTGAAATCACCCTGCATGCCCAGGCTTTTGTGGCCTCCACAGTTCCACCCGGCTCCCCAGTTCCCAGCACACTGTCTTGTGATTTTGCCAGCAGAGAAATTGAGGTCAGGGAGATGGGCCAAGCATACCTTTCTGTGGCTCTTATGAAAGAGCAACCTGCTAGTGCTCACTTTGGGTTTCTACCAAAGTGGCTGAAATGATGGCTTTAAAGAGAGAAAAAGGAAGGGACTACGTACTCTGCTTGGCTCTGGATTGTGGAATGAACTTAGCAAGAGAAGCCAGGTTCGGATTGAGGGTCAGGACACTCCCAAATCCAGCTTTCCTCTGACCGCTCACCGCCCTACCAGTGACACGGGCTGGACGCTGGGAGTCCTCCGTGGCTCCTCTGCCTTGCCACACCGTGTAAGAGGGGACCGTGCCTTCTTGTGCCTGTTTCCCAAGTGCATCTCAAATTGAGTTCTTCCTTACGGCTCCTGCTTACCGCCGCGGGTCCCAGCTCCGGCCTGGCCTGCTCAGCAGCCTGTCCTTGGTCTTCGCCTCTCTGCTGCCCTCCCTGTCCCTCCACTCACCATTCCTCCCGGCTGTCTGAAAGGCCTTTTGGAAATGCATATCTGACCTTTTTGTGCCAGCCCTGGGTTTGGCTCCATAGTGATCGCCTCCAGGATGAACTTCGAGCTCATTAACTTCCCAAGCTCCTGCTCAGGGGGTGAGGGTCTCTAGACCACCCTCAGCTTTAGTGGTTCGCTAGAACTTGCAGGAACTGCTTTACTACTGCTTGCAACTTATAGCAAAAGAACGCCGATCAAGACGAGCCAAGGAAACAGGGGCCAAAGCCGGCCCCAGAACCGCAGTTGTGGAGGAGGACCAGGGACTTGTCTGCTAAGCCGTAACGTCTCTTGATCTTCAGTCTGTCTAGTTTTTAGGGTAATACACAAGATAGGCCTACTGTTGTTGTGAAAGGGTTGTATCTCCGTGTTTAGGTTGTTATTAATTTAGTATTTGCATCTATATTTTTTTGGTGGGGTTTTCTGCTTTCTTTTTGTGATCTTTATTTTCTGTCCAGTTTTTAACTTAATTTAGCTTTTTATTAGTACATGTTTGCAGTGTATAATGAACACATTTATAATGGGGATTTGTATATAAGCATAGCACGTTTTAATTTTTGTTTTTTTGAAATTCCCTTCACCTTCCTCCCTTCCTTCCTCCAATCCTTGTCTGCTCCCCATTTACAAAAACTCTACCTTTATTTCTATTTTTTGTGTTCTCACTGTGGCCAATAAGCCGCCTAGATGCTTCCCTCCCTTGTCCACAGCTGATCTGTCAACCTGTCTCTTTTTTTTTTTCAGTTTTTTTTCTCTTCTAAATTTCTTTTTTCTTCCTTCCCTCTCCTCTCTCCCCTATCTCTTCTTCCCCTTCCCATTTGAAAAACTTCTTCCAACCCCTAAGATCTATCCTCTGTTTCGCTCATTATTTATACTCTAGGTTTCTCGTAGAAGAGAAACCATGTGATATTTAAATATGTGTGTTTGATTTATTTCATTTAGGATTATAGTCTCCAAGGGCATCCAAGTCTAAACATGTCTCAAGCTTATCTTTATGGCAGAGCAGTACTCTAATGTATGTAAGTACTGCACTTCCCATATCCATATATCTATATCCATTATAGATTGTACTGCTATAAACATGGGTGTGCGTGGATCCTTGTGGTATAATGGCCAACTTTATTGGGAAGATTCTTAGAATGGTAGTACATGAGTCAAGTGGAACCTTTAGTTTTAGATCATTTTGAGACATCTCCTTCCTGGTATTCATAGTGGTTGTACCAATCTACACTCCCACCGATAGTGGAGAAGGCTTCCTTTTCCCTCATAGCCTCACCACCATTTGTTATTGGTTGATTTCTTGATGACAGCCGCTCTTCCTGCAGTGGGATGCAATTTCAGTCTTGTTTCATTTTGCATTTCTCAAGTGGCTGGTGGTGTGAGCATACTTTCTTGTATGTCCTAGCTATACTTCTTCATCTGAGAAGTGTTTATTAATTTCAGATGTCCCTTTCTGGATTGGGCCTTTAAATTTGGGAGTTCCAATTTTTTGAAGTCTACGGATGTTCTAGATATTAGTCTTTTGTCTGAAGAATAGCTGGCGAATTTTTTTTTCACATTTCGTAGGTTGTCCTTTCATTCTGTTTATGATTTCCTTTGCTGTGTAGAAGCTTTTGAATTTGATTTGATTCCAGCTGTTTATTCCTTGTAATATGTTCTCTGCAATTGGAATTTTGTTTATAAAGTCTTTGTGTATACCTGTGTCTTCCGAAGTTTTATCTTTTCTGTCTTCCAGCAGAGGAAGAGTTTTGGTTTTAGCATTTAGCTCTTTGGTCCATGTTGAGGCAGACAGGTCTGAGGCTGCATCCTTGGGCATGTGGAAAGCCAATCATTTGTTAGAGGCTGTCTTTCCTCTAGCAAAGGCGTTGTTTGGACCTTTTGTCAAAGATAAGTTAACTGACTGCTTGGAGCTATTGTTGCATCCATTATTCTGCTCTACTGAGCCTCCATCTGTTATTTTATCAGTACCATGCTGTTTTTGATCACAGTAGTTTTGCAGTATAATTTCAAATCAGAGATTGTGATATCCCCTGTGTGCTCTTGTTGCCCAGAATTGGTTTTGTTATTCTAGGCCTCTTTTGGTTCCATGTGAATTTTTTGATTTTTTTTTTTTTTCTATTTCTGTACTGGTATGTACCAGTACTGGTATTTTGAGTGCGAAATTTGTATAACAGTTTTGAAAGTATGGCCATTTTCAGTGTACTGGTTTTGCTTACCCAAGAGCAAGGGATTTCTTTCTTTTTTTTTTTTTTGGAGGAGCCAGGGATTGAACTCAGGCCTTTGTGCTTGCCAGGCAAGCATTTATTCTACTGAGCCATCTCCATGGCCCTTTCTTTCCATTTCTGATATCCTCTTGGATCTCCTTTTTTCATAGTACTGAACTTTTCTTTTTGGTGGAACTGGGGATTGAACTCCTTGTGCTTGCCAGGGAAGCGCTTATTCCACTGAGCCATCTCCCTGGCCCCAATTTTTCATTTTTCTCGATGACATTGTGAAAAGTGTTGTTTCCCTAATTTCTCTCTTACTGAGTTTGTTATTCATGTACAGGAATGCTATTGGTTTTTGAGTGATGACTTTGTATCCTTCTATGCTGCTGAATTTCATTATTATATCCAGAAGTCTTTTGGTGGAGTTTTTGCAGTCTTCTACATGGAGTAGTAAGTCATCAGCAAATAATAACTCTTTTCTTTCCCATCCTTATTCCCTTTATTTCTTTCTATTGTCATTTGCTCTGGCTAATGTTTCCAGAACTATGTTGAACATGAGATTGAGATAAAACCTCCTATTCCAATTTTCTGTGGATCTTTTTTTTTAAATCATGAATGGGTGTTGGACTTTGTCAAATACTTTCTCTGTATCTATTGAGATGATCATGTGATTCTCGTTCTTGCTTCTGTTGTGTAGTATATTGCACTTATTGATTTGTGCATATTGAATCATCCCTGCATTCCTGGGAAGAATCTTAACCCGGTCATGGTGTGTAATCCATGGGACGACTTGCAGCATTGTATTTACCAATATTACTTAAGAGTTTTGCATCTGTATTCATTAAAGAGATTTGACCTGTGGTTCTCTTTTTTGGTTGAGTCCTATCCTGGTTTTTATAGCAGGGTATGCTTGCTTTCAGGAAAGGCTCTGGGACTACTGCTTCCCTTTTGAGTTCATTAAAGAGTGTCAGGAGTAGTGGCATTAGATCTTCTGCAAAGTTCTTGCAAATCCGTCAGGACCTGAGCTTTCATTAGTTGGTAGTTTTTAAATTTAACTTTAGTTTTGTTCACTGATATTGGATTATTCAGAATTTTTACACCTTTTTGATTCAGTTTGGCAGCTCTGCACCTACGTGTTTTCTTGGAGGAAGAGGTGGCTGGGTTTTGCCTCTGCTCTTGAGGAGATTTAGGCTCCCCAGTGCAGAAAGAGTGAGGTGCACAGAAGAGCACACGGTGCTTCCCGGGTGAGGGAACGGCACGTAGTGCTCACGCAGCCAAATGCTAAATTAAGTGCCACAGCATACAGCGCAGAGGTGGGAAATACTGCCTCTTTTTTTTCTCTCCTTTAACTTTCCCGCTGCAGAAATAGCTCATAAATGATCACAGTCTTCCCAAGTAATCTTAGGCAATGCCTAACAATCCCCAATCAGGGTTCCAGGCAGCCGCTGCCGTAAGTCAGAGTGGACTTTGAAATAAAATCTATTACATCACACATAACCTAAAATGTGTAAAGCAGCTGCTATGAGAAATAAATCTCAGAATCTCCAGTTTAGCACAGTGAAAGTTTATTTAAGGGGATGGGGCAGTTTCTGTGCTGTGCAGACACCTGGGGGCTGGGCTTTCTCCGTGCTGTGACTTGGTGCCTACTCTTTGGGCTGGAATCCTTTCTGTGTGGCCTTCGACGCTGAGAAGAGCAAGAGTCGCCTCTGCAAGTTCTTCACGGCTGTGCTGGCCCCGGCCCTGCTACTGTGCGTACCTCCCCTCGGCCAGGCTCAGCCCCACAGCCACCCCTGACGGCAGGGAAGGCAGGGAAAGGTGTAGCTGCGTTCCCAGGAAAGAGGGAAGAAACGGCATTGGTGTGCACTGGCAATTTCCTCCACACTCTGCGGGGTGGTCAGAGAAGGCTTAGGGAAGGTCTCCGAAAGATGGTGGGAAGCCCCCATTGTTGGGGGCGAGGGGAGGAGCGGGAGCGGGAGCAGAGGGGCAGTGGGGGTGCGCCTGTTATCTCCTGCTGTAAGGAGAAGAGGCAAGTGGCGCCCACAGCCTCAGAGGCCCTGGGGTGTGGCAGTGGCGTCAGTTTTGTTGGCTGAGGGTCACCTGGTTGGTGATTGACATCACAAGGACAGGAGCAGGTGCCAGAGGCAAAGGTCAGTGCCAGATAGGATGCCAGAGTGAGAAAGGGGCTCATTTGCAGCAACTCAGACCCTTGTTCCCATAAGAGCCACTGTAATCTCTTCTTAGGTTGGTGCCCCGGTAACCTATGCGCCTCCCACCAGCCTCACCTCCTAAATCTCCCACACTGCTTTAGTGTCACCATACAGGGGACCAAGCTTTAAACACAAAACCTGTGGAAGGACCCACTAAGGCCAAGCAACTGTGACCGGGGAGCCAAGGCTGGGTTCCGAGCCATATGATGGGCGGTTCGGGACCCACTGCGGCAGGAAGATAACGATACCATATCTTCCCCGAATGCCGGCAGTGGAGAAAAATGCTTTGTATCCCGCCAAAGTGACCAAAAAGCAAAAGGATCGTCATCCGGCTTCTGGTTTTCCCCTCTGCCGTTGCTATCTTCAGATTTCCTTGAAGCCGCTTCTTCAGTGGTATCCAGAGGATTCCCAAGGGGAAGGGAGTGGGTGGGAGTCGGAGCGGTCGTTCCTAGGCCAGCTTTGAATTTGTTTGCGTTTATTATCGCATGCTAATTATTCACAGAGAGCCTTGTCCTCCGTGGGGTCATGTTAATTTAGACTGCTTGTGAAAAGCAATCAAGGAGGGGATTAAGGGATCCCACATCAAAGGAGAGAAGCTGTAACTCAGCTGCATCGGGCTGCTGTGATTCTCTCCCCATCCCTCAAAATAGCGGAGGATGGATCCTCTGTGCTCCTGTTCTCCTCACTTTTCTTGCTGTTTGCTACCTCGTTGGAAGCTGATTGCCAAAATGAGACTCTCTCTGTCACTTAGCCTCAGTTCCTCAGCTGGGAATGGGAAAGACTCGGATGCCTCTTTGGAACCCTCTCTCCGGGGCTGCGGCTCTGCCGAAGCATTTTTGAAGACTTATCACTGGACAGCATTTCAGGTGGTCACACTCAGTACCTGCCTGTGAGTCACAGGGTTCTCTCTGTGCAGCCACCCTCGGGGCATTATTAAGGACTGGAAAGTAAGCTAATAAGTTTTTCTTTCCCTGCTTCAGTTATCCAGTGCTGTTAATCTAGGCCATGGATTTGCTGTGGGCCTGGTTTAATCTGTTCCCATATCTGGTGAATGCTAAGATTTGTGGGTGTTCCGTGGGTGTCACAGAGTGGCTTGACTGTTCGCATTTTATTTATCTGGGTCCTTTAAAAGGCTGTACCGTACACTTACTGAAAAGTGCGCGTTCAGTAAGTGTGCAGCTTGACACTTCCTTTTTAGAATCGCTTTCTGCTCCTCATTTCCTTCTAATTTGGGATAGGGACAGGAAGGGACTGGCGTCAGAGGCCCCAGTCTTGCTGCCATGGGTTTCTGGGAGGGAGTTGTTTGTTGAATTGGGGAATTTGGTGGGGACTCCATTTCTGTTTCTGTGTTGGGCGAATACTCAGGTTTGTGGGCGACTGCGAACTGGCCCTGGTCGACACAAGTCTCATTTCACAAAGGCTTGTGTGGGGCTCCCCCTGCGAAATGAGATAAGGCTGAGGGGAAGGCCCTGGCAGATCAGAGGGGCTGGGAGAAAAAAAGGCCACCAGGAACACCTGCTGTCAACAAGAAATGACAGAGGCAGAGGAGCTGCTCAGATGCACACTGGCTGAGAGGTGTGGGAAGGGCGACAGCTGGCTCCCTCTGCAGAGAGAGCAGAGGACCAGAGCTGGGCCAGGCCACTGGATTTGATTAGAAGCTTGGCAGACACTGCTTCTTTGAGGAGGTGAAAGGGAGGTGACCTGTGGAGAGATTATGGGTGCGAGCCAGCGCTTAGACAGGGCTTTGCATGTGCCAGTGTCTCTCCTTAATTGCCTTCCATCCACCCTCAATTACTGAGCAACAATGATTGAATTCCTCCCAGCCCCTCCTCCTTAAGTGTGAATGTGCCACCTCCCTGGGACTTTGTTTTTATCATCTCACAGGCACGTTGCCTTTTAAAAAAGATCACCTCCTGCAGAAGAAAAACAAGATACCGGAGCATTTCGTGTCCACTGGCTGTAGAAGTGGCTAATTAACCCTGCCTTGGGGCTGTCAAATGACAGCTTCTCCTCTGCAGAACGCAGATGTCCCTGATGTTTATTCAAGAGTAGCTTATTGATCGGACAGGCTATAATTGAGATTTCGATAACTGAAAATAAACATCTACTTTGGCTGCCTGAGGAGCACGCGTGGTTATTCCTAGGGTCAGAGGTCATACTCGGGGTTGGGGGAGGTGGAGCTGACTGCCTGTGCACGCCGGCTCCTCATTACCTCCCACACATGGTCGATGTTCCTTATCTATAAAATGGTGTCAGTAATGTTCAGTGAGTTATGTGAGGATTAAATGAGATTTTTTTTTTTATCTACTAGTGTAGTATGTGCAATAAAGGGTGTTATTAATAATACCACCAGTAAGCATTTCTGAAAGACCTCCAGTGCTGGTAGAGAAGGAATAATACAGGAACTCTTAGGGAGTTGAGAATGCAATAGGAGACAGGCTCTTAACTTTGGGTCAAAAATATCTGAAAGAAGTTTGTGTCCAGCTTGGACACAGGCAGACGTGTCCTTGTCATTATCGCACAAGCAGTGCAGTGGAACAGCTATTGGCCTGGCAGCTGCATCTGTCAGGCATCACAGGTCAGCCAGAGGGAGGGGAAGTGTGTGAGGGTGCCCGCTGGGGTGAATGCCACATCTGTTGTGTGTGCGGATCCGTGGATTTTGAGGTTGGGGACAATCGAAGGTGTCCGAGAACCAAGTCTTCCCTACCCTCAGGATGCTCAGGGCCAGGGCCGGGGCCAGGGCTGCCAATCCTGGGGGGCACTGATGAGGCAGGGCAGCAAAGACTAACTGAGGGTCACTCAGTGTCTTGAGAACATCACAGGAGGGAAGGACAGATTCTCTCGGGCAGTGTCAGACAGGGTGCTCCTGGAGAAGTTGCTTAAGCCAGAGGCTGAAGGCTCAAGGGCAGTGAAGAACTTTCCAGGCACAGGAGATAGCAAGCTCAAAGGCAGCGGGGTTTGGGCTGGCTTGGAGCTCTTTGAGACAGAGCAGTGTGGGGTACCTGTGCCAAGTGGGATCTGGGATCACGTGTAGGTGCCCGGTGTTTTCAAAGGTGGTGTAGCTGAAGAAGGCTGGGTGGTTGGTTGGCTGGACAGGGAAGCTCCCCCATGCTTCCTCATTGACCCTGTGTACCTGCCCGGGAGTCTTCTGAGAGGGACCAAGCATGTCATCCAAGACTCTCTAGTCTTCCCTCTTCTACCACATATGCACTGAGATTTCTCAGTGTTTGCCCAGCATCCCCTTTGCAAAGGTGGTGTTGTTGATGCTCCCAGAGCTGCAGTCAGCTGTTTGCAGATGGCACCTTCTTCCTCATCCCCTGTTCCCTGCTCCTAGGCCATCGGGGGTTCCATCCACTCTGCCCTCTGCTGAAGCACTGAGTGGCTGTGAACCGAGCTGGCATCTGGCCTAGAACAGGGGATGGAGAGGCTCAGTCCCATGGAAAAGGTGCTACATGGAGTCCAAGGGCACTGGCCTATGAAGTATAGATGAAAATCCAGGCAGCCAAAGGGGTCAGCGGTGGCTTTGAAATCACAGCTGACTCTGTAGATAGATGGCAATAAGCAAAGGGAAGTCTGGGATTCTGGAGACCCATAGAGCAGGACCCCAGGCTGAGGAGGAAGGATGGAAAGAGCCAGGGCACTGTCACGTGCAGGCACCGGGCAGGGCAGGTCCTGGCTGTGCAGTGGCAATCATGCTGTGGACTGGTGGGCGGGGCCTGGCAGTGTAGGCCTTCTGCTTGGGGGTTGGTTCTGGAGCTGGAGCAGAGGCCCCTGGGGCGGAGGTACAAGCACAGGCGGCCAAGCAGGGTGATGACCTCCCACTTTTAACCTCTCCTAAAAAGCAGCACACTAGCTCTTTGCTGTTGGCTTACCCCGGGCTTCCTGATGTTTTTATACAGAGCAGCCAAGTCTTCATGGAACTTCAGCGTGCTCTGCCTGACTCCTGCTCTAGACAAGGAATCCCTGGAGGGCAGGCCTGGCGTCTGCATTTCTAATAACCCTAATGACACTAACAGCAGCACCAGCACCTCCTCTGATGCTAGCAGATTCACAGCGATACCTCGTGTTAAAACTTGGAGGTCTGCTTACCCCCATTTGATGAAGAAACTGAGGCTCATAGCTCTTAAAACCTGGGGCTGAAGGTCACACAACGAATGAAAGAGTTGTTGCAGTTTAGATTTGGATTCGATCTGATGTGAAGTCAGTGCTTTTAGTCCCTGTGCTATGCCGTGAAACAAAATCTTGTTGACGCATTGAAACAGGTATCTGTTAAAGGCCAGGCTGTGCAGCGTATCCGTGCCCGCTCCTGCTTTGGCCCGTGGGCAGCACCTTGCTTTAGGATCTGTGTGGCTGACTTGATTGGCTGGGTTGGAGGAGGCTGATGCTATCAGCCACCCTAGGGCATTGTTTTAGTTTCTTTGCGGCCTTAAGCCGCTTTGGAGAAGGGGCTCCGGAGAGCAGATGGAAATGTGCGCAGCGAGTGTTTTTCAGATGGCCCAAAAAGCATTCTGCCCAGCAACAAAGAGCCTTTCAGAGCAGGGCTCCTGGAGGGGGCAGGAGCCTGCAAGCTGAGAACGGAAGGTTTGGAACCACTGCATCTGGCTCCACAAAAGAGGCAAACCGCAGAGGATTGGATTGCAGCCTGGGTTGCCGCTGGGGGTGGGGGGCACGCAGAGGCCTGCCCTGGGGGTGGGGCTAAAGCCGCGGAGCCAGCGCGTCTTTGGGCCAACATCACGGTCTGCAAATGTGACAGGAAATTTGTATTTTTGTGTTACAGCCCAACCACGTGCTGGGGAATGTCCTACTAGGTTAGTTTCCTGGGGAGATAGGTGTTTTTAATGAAGAAGTTTTAAAATATAAAAGCAATGCATGCTTGCTGTAGAAGTTCAAAGGTATATTCTAAACAGTATAAAGTAAAACCTTATCACCCACTGCAAGTGACCCCAGAAGGCACCTCTGTATCCATCCTTCCAGACTCAGGTGTATATGTGTTTGTGTATGCTGTTTGTGTACAATGTGACTGCCACACCTTTATGATAGTCCAACAAACAATTAAGATAATTAACTCACAAAGAGAAAAGGTTTGTTTTAGAGTTTTTTAGGGGGGTTTCAGTCTACAGTCTGTTGGCCCTTTTACTTTTGGGCCGGTGGTAAGGCTATAGCTTATGATAGGAGTCCACGATCACTGTATGACCCAGGAAGGACTGGAGTTTCACGGCTGCCTTGGAGGATACACGCTCAGTGACCCCAAGACTTCTCACAAGGGTCCACCTCCTTACAATAGTGCTTCCTGGGGCCTAAACCTCCCATACACAGGGCTCTGGGACATTTGACATCAAACTAGAGCACGCAGGGCCCATATTTGGGAATTTAGTCATTGCAAATGAAATCTATTACATGGAAAATTACACTGAGCATGTATAAACTCTTTTGTGTCATCAATTCCTAAACAATGCAGTATAATAACTGCTTACATAGTAAGCAGTGTGCATTGTATCAGAAATTATAAATAGTCTAAGAGATGGTTTTAGCATATACAGGAGGGGGTAATAGGCTATAGGTAAATATTGCCACACGTGCTGGCTTCAGCAGTACATATAATAATAGTAAATGCTGCCACCGTTTAGAAGGAAATCGTGGATCTCCTGATTTTGATGTCTATGTGGGAGGCCTAGAGACAATCCCTTGGCAATACCAGAGATGTTAATTAAACATTTGTATAATAGGATGCAATGATAATGGCTCTGTTTTCAATTCTTACCTATGCCTGCCTCAAATTCTAAGCATTCGTTCTATTTCTGTGGTTTCATTTAAGTCTTACTGCTCTACGAGGTTGACAGTATTAAAATTTGCATTCGAAGGGTATGAAAGTGAGACTCGGGTGTGAAGAACGTGTGGTTGCCTTGTGCCTGTCATTCCCAGTACACATACACGCGTGCTGTTCGTGACAAGGCCGCCTTTGTTAACCCCTTTTGCAACTTGGCTTCTGTGCCAGGCCACTTTCACTGTCCCTTCTTTTCCTTCTCTTCCTCCTCGTCCAGGTTCTCAGTTTACCACTCCTCCCTTGACCGTGTTGCTCAGTGAATCCGATAAGGAGGGGGCCAGCGTGGGAGGGTGCCTCCCAGGGGTGCTGTCCAGAGTATCCTGGGGACCAGGGAACGCTACTTCACACAGCAGAAGCGACTGTGCAGATGAGGTGGGGTGCTGTACTGGTTCCCCAGGCTTGTCAGCTTTCAGTCGCTATAACAAATATCTGAGATATGCACCTTTAAAGAGAGGAAGTTTATGCTGCCTCAAGGATTGGTGGTCCCAGCCCCTGGCTGGGTGACCCATTGTTTGGGGCTTAGGAGAGTCAGCACTACCTGGTGAAAGCAGAGCCACTGACCTCAGCTCCAGGAAACAAGAAGGAAAGATGGGGAGCCCCGGTCTTACGTTCCTTTCCCAGGGCACACTCCTCATGACCCAAGGCCCTTCCTCCAGTCCCCTTCCACAGGCTCCCCACCTCCTGCGGGCACTTGGGCTTTGGGGAACATTCATGACCCAAATCACAGCATCATAGCTGCTTTGACATGACACCGAGACTCTGTGGCTTGAAGCCAGGAGACACTGGTTTCACTGCTTTGAAGGCCACAAATCTGAAACTGAGGTGCTGGCTGGCGGGGGTCTCACCAATGGCTTTGGGGGAGAAGCCTGCCCCTTTGCCTCTTTTTGGACTTTCCTGGGTTCCACAATCCATGAAGTCCTTGTCTTGTCACCATCTCTCTCTAATCATGTGGCTGTTTTCTCTGTGACTTCATATCCTTTTTTTTCTATGCCTTCCTGTGTCCAGAGTTCCTTTTTTTTTTTAATAGACACCAGCCATACTGGGTCAGGGCCCACCGGAATGACTTCATTTTAACTTGATTACTTTATGATTAATTAAAGGTCACATTCAGAGTCCCTGGGGATTGAGGCTTCAATCTTCTTTTTTTTTTTGAAGGAACACAATTCAATCTCTAGCAATTTAATTCTGAGAATAACAATAACTCCCAGACTGCCTGGTGGGTCCAACCTAGTCAAATGATCTTGCAAATGCTGAAAGCTTCCCTGGCTGCAGGCAAAAAGAGATGATACAAGGACAGAATCAAGAGGTTCAACATCTGTCCCATCCCTGGCTCTGAGGCCCAAAGACTATGCAAAGGATGAAGAGGGGCCTGAGAGGCTAGGGGTGCTCCCTGCTGGCAGCCACAAAGGGCTAAGTTCTGTCACAACTGCAATCCACCAAGAAGCCCACTTCCAGAATCTTCCAACCAGAACTCAGCCAGTTGGCACCTTGATTCCAGCTCTGTATCACACTTAGCAAAAAACTAGCCAAGTCCACCTGGACTTCTGAACCACAGAACTGTGAGATAACACATGTGTATTGTATTTTTATTTTTTTTTTTTTTGTATTTAGGACAGGGTGTACAGGATGTACAGGGTGTGCAGGGTGTAGAGGGTTTCACTGCACAGATAGGACTTGTAGTGATCTGCCTGTTTACAGCCTCCCAAGTGTCTACACTGGGCACCACCATGCCCAGTCTCAATTGCCAGCACAGTGCACCCTGGGGGCAGGGCCAAAACAGCAGGCCTGGGGATCGAACCCCTGGCCCCTGCGCCTACTTGCAGGTGCTTTAATCTGCTGAACTGTTTGGCCAGCCCCATGTGTGTTGTATTAAATTATTAAATTTATGGAAATTTGTTCCAATAGAAATACAGTTACCTTCTTATGTAGTGTACCCTTCCATGGCTTATGTCAAAGACAGGGTCACTGCTAGGAACTTCTCAGGGCCTCGTGTGGCTCTCTCAGTCTTTGGGTGGCACCATTCTCCCACACAGGGCCTGCTATTCCTCACGCATTTCCTCAGATTTTCTCCATGGCTCTGAGCAGTGTCACCATGTCATCGCCCCCACTCATTCCAAAGGCGGAGAGGGAGAGCTGCAGGAGTCACTCACCCAAGGACTCTCAGAACTGGAGCCAGGTTTTCTGCTTCCAAGCCATACATTGTTTCAGTAGCTCACGGCTGCCTTCCTGTCCCTAAACGTCTGCTGTCTGAATGCAGTGACAGCTCTCAGCTCCTGGGCTTCCCTCTTCAGGCTGTACATGTCGGTGGACTAATTCCCTAGGGTGCTAAGGAAAGAGGCCCTGCCCTGTGCAGGACCCTCGCTGCTCAGGCTCCGCAGTGGGAAGGGAACAAGTGTTCAGAGGAAGCTCCTTGGGCGCCCAAGTCCCTCAGAGGCGGTGGATCCTGAGAGCAAGCAGCACTCCGGGAGGGTGGGGTTTAGGTTTCTGGGGTGATTGCAGGGGAGTCTTTGTTCTTGCCTTCCTGTTCCAGTTGCTGGCAGGAAGTGGGTCCACCAGAAGTTCACAGAGCCCTGAGCCTGCAGGCCTACAGGCCTGCCCCTCCCTGAGTCTGTCCTGGTGGTTGAGGGTACACCCTGCGGTTGCCTACTTCTGGAGCCAAAAGAAAAGTGGTGAGAAAGGAGAGGGGTCAGGGAACCACAGGGGCCGAGAATAACTTCCTAGCCAGCCTCACTTCCTGTAGCTTCAGCTCAACCCTCTGTGGTGCTCATTAACTCTCTGTCTTTCTGTGGGTGGGAACCAAACAGCCTGTGTTTGGAAGGCACAGCTGCCTATTAGAGGTTCCTGGGCGCCTCCTGCCTGTCCCTCCCAAGCCCCGGTGCCGGCTCCTTCTCTCCCTAGCTCCCTGCATGACTGAGGTGAGTTTTCCCTAAAGTGAACCTCTTGGGCCCCGGGAGAGGAGACTGGAGCCTCTTTCTACTCCCTTCCTGTCTCCGCATGTCCAGGAGCGCTGTCCCTCTGGGGCGCTCCTGCCTGTGCAGGAGGTGGCACAGCTGCATGGAGGGAACTCGAGCACCTACGCAGGCCCTGGGCTGGGCCTGCATACCCGACAAGACAGCTGGAGGGCGCATGCCTCCCAGCCGTGTGGCCCTGGGCTAGCTGCCTCGCTTCTGTGTCTTTGCTCTCGTGTCCTACACAGGGGAGAAAGGGAAGGAGAGAAAAAGGGGGACGAGAGGACAGGAGAGGAAAGACTGACTTGGTAAAGGGTAAGGCTCTCTGGAGGAGATGTCATTCGCTGCTGTTTGCTAGCTATGATTCCCTCTTGATCACTATGTTTATTATTTTAGTAAGCACGGCTTGGTTGACGTACTCATATGCAGATCAGAAAGTGCAGCTTTGGAGCGCTTGATGCCCAGGAACGGGAACCGCCATCTCAGACGCACGCTCATCTCTGTTTTACTGCGTGGCTGCAGCCGCTAGCAGTCCACTGGTAACCGTGCCAGCATCACCCGCTGACATTCCTGGGCACTCAGCAAGGGCTGAGTCCCCGATAACCCAGTGATGCCGGTACTTGTCCCCACCTTCCAGAGCCTGCAAGGAGAAGCACCTTTCCCGAGACCCCTAGGATTCACACCAGAGCATCTCAGTCCTGGGCCCCAGGAGAGGAGGATCGGAAGGACTGGAGCCTGGACTGCACCTTTCTGTGCCAGTCGGGCACCTCAGCTCCCATCCAGGAGGGGTGGGGGAGAGTGGGGTGGGGGGACAGCAAGTGCACCTCGCCCCTGCAGCAGTGTGGCTGGCAGCTGGCACTGTCAGCACCAGGAGACGGCTTCCCTGTTAGGTGGGAGGAAGCACCTGGAGCGCAGCTTCCAGACAGGCAGCTCTGTTGCACCCAGTAACATCTCCGGCCACTGATCTAGGACTGTGAGATATTTAATCATGGGTGGTAAAATTCCATTTGAGGTCTGAGCAGGTCAGTTTTACTAATAGTGGAGAGTAGATTTTAAGAACACGTATCAGCTGGGCTCGGTTACTCGAGTGTAGTCCCAGCTCGGAGAAGCTAAGGCAGGAGGACTATAAGTTTTAGCCCAGCCTGAGCATTTAGCAACTTAGTAGGATTCTATCTCAAAATAAAAATAATTTTTTTTAAGGGACTGAGAATATAGCTCAGTGAAAAGGCCATGAGTTCAATCCTCAATACAGACAAAAAAAATGTATATTAAATTTTTGACAACTGATTTTGTCAGGTGAAAATTTTTTATGGAAGAAGTCTGAGTGGGATCCACTGATCCCCTTGACTGGGCAGGAGGGCAGGATTTGAAGCTCAGAGGGGCCGAGGCTGCAGGGAAAGGGACTGGGAGGAAGAGCCTGCCTGGAGCCATGGGTGGGCAGAGCAGGGCTGCAGGAGGCTCCGACTCCTGAGAAGGAGCTGATTCCAGCAACCCAGCAGGCTGGGCCCTCCAGGTCGCCAAGCTGCCTGTGACCCAGCTGCACGAGGAACTTAGTAGCCAGACATGTCTCTGGGTCAGGGCTGACCGAGGATTATGCCCTCCCTGTTGTTTCTCTGGGAGGGGAAGCTGCTTCTCCTGAAGGTCTGGGTAGAGGGAAAGGAGAATGGTGGGGTCCCGGCCAGAATGGTGGGGAAGTGGCCACTGACGGGCATCTCTTCTCCATTCTGTCCTGGAGCATAGGGGGAGGTCTACAGGCCTAGTGTCCAGGCTCTTGCCTAGAGAGATGCTTCAGTAAGAACTATTGGTTGCAAGTAAACACAATCCAGTTAGGTCTAAAATAAGCAGTTCTTGGCTCACGGAACTGGTGGGTTGAGGGAAAGTTCCAGGGAGAGGGAAATCTGGATCCAGGGTTCACACGGCTTCACTGTGGGATGATTTCTCTCCCTCTTTTGGAGCTGTTTTCTTCTGGATGCCTCCTGTCCCAGGCCTACTCCAGCTTTCAAATGTCAGCTATTGCGGGATGACTGTGTACTAGTCAACCAACTGCAGGGTTTCCTGGGCAGTTCCCTGCAGTTCCTGGTGTTGATACTCATTGGCCCTGCTTGATCACATGCCCATCTTGGGCCACAGCTGCTCTTCTCATTGGCCAGGTTTGGGGGTCATGTGGTCATCCTTAGAGTTGAAGGTAGGGTTAATTCCACAGAAACACAAAGAATAAGAATGGGTTAGGGGTGATTTTTCACAGAGGAAATAAAATGAAGATATCAGAAAAGAGGGGCTTGGATGTAGCACAGGCAAAAACTATAGATGCCTTCTTCGATGTCCAAGAGCTGATCTCTGCCTCTGCCTTTCTCTGTCTTTCCTCTCTGCTCTGGGGATTGAATCTAAGACTTTTGCAGTGAGCTACCTCCTGAGCTCTTTTTAATTTTTTTTTTTTTTAAGACAAGGGGTCATATAAGTTGTAAATTTGCACAGTCTGGGCTTGAATTTGAGATTTTCCTGCTTCAGCTTCCCAGAGTGCTGGAATTATAGATGTACATCTTCATGTGGGAGGCTCTTACTGTCTTTAAATGAAGCTAAGGACCTGGCTGTGCTTCTGACAGTGGAATCCTCTGAAGTGCATTAGGGTCACAGAGCTCTTCAGTAGCTTGATGAAAGGTACAGGCTCCCTCCCTGGACACACACAAGTCACACTCCTCAGCTGTACAGTCTCAACTGCCCTCCCAGCTCCTCCTCCTCAGTCTTTCCTGGACTCACTGTGCTGCTTCCCATCCTGGACTTCCAGGGGGACCTTGGACTCGCTCCCTCTGCCTGGCCACCACCTCCTGCCTGTGACTTTCCCCTGTGCTGTGGGCCACTCCTCAGCCGCTGTTTCTGCTGTGGTTCCTGATCTTTCTTATGCACAGTAACCTATTCCATACAAATAACCCAAAGAGTAGAGCTTGGAGACCTTGAACACAAAGTAATATAAAGAAACAATCACTGGATCTGATGAGCACATGCTGTTTACATGGGTTGGGCCTTCATACTGTACTTCATACAAATAGTTACTGTGCGTTAATTAAAATTTTAGGAAAAATGTTTAAGGAAATGAGACTTTTGCCAGATTTGACTATTGTATATTCTATATAATACAAATATCAAATTATTACACTGTACTCCATAAATTTGTACAATTAAAAGTATAATTTAGAACTATTTTAATATAGTTACATGGTAAAAATCTGTCTCTCTTACCAGAATAGACTCTGTGTGGTAAAGAAGGAGTTGGTTTTCCTTCCTTTGCCATGATTTCTTTTCAGAGCTGGGGATAAACTCAGGGCCTTGCCCATGCTAGGCAAGCACTCTAACACCAAGCTCCATCCCAGCCCTTGGCTAAATTTTACTTTGAGACAGGCTCTTGCTGTGTTGCCTAGACTGAACTTGAGCTGGTGGTTCTCTTGCCTCAGCCTCCTGGGTGCTGAGACTGTGGGCGTGAGCCAGCGTGCTTGGCCTGGTTTTGCTTCCTCTTGTACCCAAAGCAGCCAGTACGTGTGTGGCACATGGTAGCGGACACACGCGTGTTCTCACACACACACTTTCCCCCAGATTTTGATGGAATGAATCTCCTTTGGGTGCATCAACCTGAGGTTAAGGAGCTTAGACTGGAAGCTAAATAAAGCAGGAGCACGTGGATGGGGACTCCGGGGCCAGCTTTCATGATGAGCTCAGTGCCCGTGACTTACACCAGCGTCCCGGTGTCCATCACACGGGGGAGAGCTGCGGGCAAAAGGTGTGGGTCAGATAAATGCTGTGACCAGCCCTCCCATGCGGCCAACTGATCTGCATTTAATTGACCTCGGTGGATGGTGGCACCCTTTTCTTTCCCCTCTTAGAGGCATCCCAAGCACATGTCTTCTAGGGAACATGGTAAGGAAGGGTTGATTCATGCTGACCAGTGCTAAAACCAGAAGAACGAACTCCTGACCTCAGTTTCACAAATACTGTCCAAGACGTGATGCAAATTGAAAGCGGTGTTACATTTTTAACAGTTCAGTTTATTACAGTGAGAGGCATGTTGCCATTATCCTCCTCAGAATACTTCCTTTTGCCATGACCGCCTTTGCTACCCTGTTCTTTTCACATTCTGAAGCATCTCTGGAAGTCCTCTTTGGTATCTTTTCATGAGTTGTGACAGAAAGTAAGACAGCGAACGCGGCTGGGAAGCACCGCCCTCGGGAGGGGCAGCCTCCTGGAAACGCCGCCCTGCACCCTCACCCACCTTCTCCACCAGCTCTGGCTCTGTGCTCCTGCCCTGTTTCTCCCAAAGTCAAAACGGCCATGAACAGAAAATGTTTTAATTGATTCAGGATACTGAGGCAACTAAACTAAGACATTCCTGACAAGGGACTTCCAGAACTGCTTCACAGAGCAGTGCGAGTGGTGGGACACGTACGCTGCAGGCAAGGAGAGTATTTTGAGGGGGAATTAAATGGAAATGTCTTTTTTCTTTTTCAAAGACAATCTCACTATGTAATCCAGGCTGGCCTTGAACTTGCAGCGAACCCCCGCCTCAGCCTTCCAAGGGCACATGATTACAATGTCCCCCATGCCTGGTGGCAATGTGTCTTCTCCTGTAATAAATCTTTCTAAATTTAAGCACACACCATATTTTTCATTGCACCACACACTTCCTGGGCACTGTTTGTACTAGTTGTAGTGCCAGGAGTACCAGGAGTGTGGGCACAGAGCTGCATGCGTTGGGCAGGGGGCACCCGGTGTTCCAGCCTGGCCCAAAGCAGGCCCGAGTGGTGGCCCCGTCTTCCCTTGGTGGAGGTCTGCTCTGTGTCGTGTTGCACGTTAGTTCAGAGCACGGTGCCCACGCGTTCTGTAAATGTCCGTTGCAGACACTCTGTGTCCCCTGGTTCTGTGCTATGATTTGGGGATCCAGAGGCTGTTTTTCTGGACACCTAGCATCTCATGGGGGAGACGGCAGGAGGCATGAAAAGACATAAAAATCCAAAACACGAGATGGACTGAAACATGCCCCCATTATACATGTAAACCACCCCACACCAGGAGTTCTGAAGTATGAGGGACCTCTCTCTCTCTCTCTCTCTCTCTGTCTCTGTCACTCTCTTTCTCTGTGTCTTTTAAATTAACAAAATTAATTTGGTTTGGGATTTGAGCTCATGCCTAGGTGATGCTGTGACATCTGAAGACATACCAGGCATCTGCCAGCCTTCTAGACGTGTGGCTGACAGGGCAGGGAGTGACCGGGGTCCCTCCGCAGCCCAGGGAATTCTGGGAGTGTTGTGGGGACCACATGGTCCCCTCCATGCCGTTGGCTCCCCCTGCAGGACGCTTCCTGTGTGCTGGGGTGGCGCCCGCGACCCCCGGGAAAGCCCCTGTGTCTCGCTGCCCCTGGTGCCAGGTGCTGAATGCGAGCATGGAATCTTCCTCCCCAGGCAGCGCTGGAGCACACCAGGAGGCTGTGGAGGAGTGACCTGGACCCCGGGGCTCCCTCGCCCTGGCACCTGGGGACAGGCAGGTGAGGCTGGAGCTCCCGAGTTCCCGAGCTGTCTCCCCTCCTGGTTGCGGCCAGCTGGTCACGGGGGAAGCTTCCCCAGTGGGCGTGGCGGTGGCTCCTGCTGGTCTCGTTCTGGTCCCTGGTCTCTGTTTTCCATCTGGCTTCTTCCTTCTGTCTCCCTCCTCCCTGACTTTTCACTTTCTCATTTACTCCTTTGATTGAGACTTTCCTCTGCTTTTAAAAGTCATTATGCTTGAATGTGTGGTATACCACACATGACACAAACATTGCCATCTTTTTTTTTGCATTTTAGGGAAGGGTCTACAGGGTGTTCAGGGTCTCACTACGCAGATCAGACTCGTAGTGATCTGCCTATTTACAGCTTCCCAAGAGCTGGGATTACAGACGGCGCCAACACGCCCAGTGTGTCCTGGGGGCGGGGCCAGCACGGCCGACCTGGGGCTTGAGCCCCCAGCCTCTGTGCCTGCTTGCAGGAGCTTTAATCCGCTGAGCTATTTGGCCGGCCCTCAACATTACCATCTTAATGGTGATTATGTGTCTGTTCAGCGGCAGTCCGCACACTCATAGGACTGTGTAGCCAGCAGCAGCATCTGTGTCCAGAACCTTCTTACCTTACAAAGCTGAAACTGTCCCCGCTAGACGCTAACTCCTACTTTCTCCTTGCCACCCCTGGCACCACCAGCCTTCTCCCCGCAAATCAATGGGGTGCCAAACTATTTGTCCTTCTGCACCTAGCTCACCTTACTGAGCGCCTACACAGAGGTCCTTGTGTACTATGTGCCGGGAAGCTTCCTTTTGATGGCTGAATGCTATCCCTTGCGTGGCTAGATCACAGTTGTTTATCGTTCCTCTGTGGGTGCCCACGTGGTGGCCTCACACCTGCGTTGTTGTGGACATCGTACTGCTGATCTTGGCACTGTGCTGGGGCTGGGGTGGGCAGGCAGGGGGTCGCTATGCTGTGTGGGCGATGTTAGGAGGCAGGTTAGTGAATGCACTGGGGAGGGGCAGGTGCAGGCTGAAGGAACAGTGTGTGCGAAGCCACTGAAGTGTGACGGAGCTGGTGAGCTGGAGGAGTGGCGCAGACTTGGTCTTTAGGCGCCAGTTCTCGTGCCGTCCCTGGGACGACCCCGGCCTATGCCTGCGTACTACTCCCGCTGTCTTCTTCTCCTGGCTCCTGCTCAGTCTGTCCTCGCCTTCCCTTTGCTTGCCTTTCTCTGCCGCCGCTCAGAGCTGCCGAGCTGCCAGGGCCGCTGTCCCTCGGCTGCTGGCCAATCTGGCCTGCCTCGCCCCAGGAAGGCGCTTTTCCGTGTAGGCCCTGCGATGCCGGGGAGCCTTGCGGCCTCCGTGCGCGCTGCTCCCTTCTGCGTGGGTGGCTGCCTCTCGGGCTGCAGCCTCCTGGGCAAGCGGTGGAAGAGGCGGAGGTGGTGAGCCACCCCGCAGCATTCGCCTTGGCCCAGACGTGGAGTGGGGCTGTGTGGTTGGCTGGCCGGACCAGGCTGTAGGCACCGTTCCCAGGGGCTCACGGCTGTGGGCTGGGGCACACCGCCTCTCCCGTGTGCCTCAGTGGCCTCCCAGCTTCCCGTCACGTGGTTTCCTTCTCCCTTTGCTTCTCCCTCTGGCCCCTGGCTGCAGCATCGCTATGCCGTGCCCACTCTGTACTGCTGGGTTAGAGGCAGCCTGTGCAGGCCAGAGCCCTTCTGAGCCTCCCTCCAGGGCATCTCCTGGCTTTGGGGAGCCTCCCTCACCTGTGCGCCCCATTGTCACACTGCCAGTGGAGGCCCATATTACACTGTCACCTAGCATTTGTGGCTCCTCAGTCTGGGGCCATGAAGGATCAGCCAGGAACGGGCTAGTCCTGAAGTCTTGGGATGGGCGTCCACAGGGGCCCCCGGGGCGGCCTGGAAAGGATGAGGAAGGCAGTGGCTTGGGGGCCGGATGAAAGACCTGGGCCCCGAGATTCGGGGCCAGACGTTCGTTATGGGTTGAATTGTGCATGGGTGAATGCCGGATGTGACTTTCTTTGGACAGAGTGTCTTTGCAGAGATAATCCAGGAAAAATGAGGTCACAGATGCGCTCTTAGGGAGAACGTGGAAGGCGACAGCAGAGCTGGGGCAGAGCAACAGAAGCCAGGAAGGACTGGCACCGCTGCCAGGCCACAGGCGCACAGACTGGCGGCCCCAGAGCCCAGGCAGCCCTTGCAGCCCGAGCGCCCGGCTGAGGTGCTTGCTCGGCTCCCCGGGAGCGGAAGCCCGTACCGTGGTCCGTGCTCGTCAGCTTTTGAGTCCTTTTACTGCGTATTTCCTTCCAGTGGACACACACAGGCTCCAGGCAAAGATTTTAACAATCAAAACTTTAATAAGACCCTAAGAATTTTAATTAGGTTTTTTTGATGACCTTCCAACTGAGGTAGTGCTGGGCAAGGGATAAGACCAGTGACCCTATGCGTGTTAGTACAGGGTTTCTGTTCTACAGCAAAGACCTTTTCTGGGCCACTAGGACTTCCTTATTTATGTTTCTCTTCTGCCTTCAGGGAAGCCCTGCAAGGGTGGCTCCTAGGCTGTCCTGCTTTGGAGAGCTGGAGCCCAGGGCTCCTGGCCATGGCAGTGGCC
Organism: Ctenomys sociabilis; assembly: GCA_004027165.1. Classification (NCBI taxonomy): domain Eukaryota; kingdom Metazoa; phylum Chordata; class Mammalia; order Rodentia; family Ctenomyidae; genus Ctenomys; species Ctenomys sociabilis. The sequence goes on along the minus strand of PVKA01002948.1, from coordinate 80,913 downwards.
ATAAGTGGCAGGACTGGGATTTAGACACAGACCCCAGGCTGTTCCAGCTGCCCCTGAACTTGAACTAGGTCTGATGGCCCCAGAGCACTTAGTGCTGGCCTGGGGTCTGAGACTTCAGTCAGCTTCTCGGGAGTGGAGAAGAGGGCACAGCAGGCTGCCAAGCCAGAAGGGTCCCTGGGCTTTCACCGGACTCTTCTGGAAAATACCCTGTTGTGAACCTTTGGGTGGTCAATGGCAGGACATGGGAGGTGGGCACTGGCTGTCCAGGAGCTGTCCCCCTGCGGAGGATGGAGCAGAGTCCCGCGGCCTTGCCTCCCTGAGGGGAGTGACGAGGGTATGCCCCCTGGGCGGCTTCACACCCGCCTACAGACCCAGCAAAGGGCCCGTGAGAGAGGGCCAGGTCTGAGGTCCAGCCTCTGCAGTGTGCCACCCTGAGCAGACACCCTGGGTCCCCTCGAGCCTCAGGCCCTCTCTGAGTCACTGATGGGGCACAGATGTGCAAAGTGACACAAGAGAGCACTTGGCAGTGGTTGCTGTGACATTGTTTGCTGTCGTTCTGATGGCAGTGATGAGGCTCTCGGGGACACATGCTGTGACGCTTTTACCCCTTGAGAAGCCATGAGGAATTTAAAGAGGAGCCCCCTTCTGTCTGTCTTGCATGTGTCACATCAGGGTGTGATTCACATTCTTTGGCAGTTTTTGGTCTCTTTGGAAAACTGGCTTCTGTCCTAAGGATTTCTTTCCATGCAGCCTCTCCTGCTTGGCCTGTCCATTCTCTGCATCTTCTCTGTGCAGACGAAAGTCCAGCTGCACGAGAGAGGAGTCTAGCATCCTTCCTGAGTCTGAAGTCCGTCCGATCCCTGGCATTGCCCTGGCCCCCAGTGTGGGGCCTGGGGTGCTTGTGAATGTCCAGTGTCAAGCCCTCCTGGGGTGCAGGCTTGAGGGCTGTGGGCTGGGGCTGCTTCTGGGGGAGGAGCGCCTCTCCCCTGCACTGCCTCAACTACAGGGATCGGAACCTCTGTCAGCATTCCCATGTCCCCCGAGGGGCTGCTGCAAAGTTAGGTGTTGCTGTGGCTTGAGTCCTCGGATTCTGTCCGTAGCAGAGCTCCAGGTGTGTCCGGTGTTGAAGCCCAGGTTCCAAGCCGCTGTGTGAACTGTCTGCCTATCTGGAGGGATGCAAGCCCAGGCCCTTTGTTCTGCAGGCGGGGAAAATGAGGCTCTGGAGAGGGGGATGCTAGCTCCCCTGTGAGGTGGGATGGGCCCAGAAGCCTGGCTTGTGGAGCTCGCCCCTCTCCCTCTCCCTCACCCGTCAGGAATGCCCACCTACTACTGATCGATGCCTCGTGCCCCTGGGGAGCCCCAACTTGCCAGTGCTCTAGTGGTTCTGCTCCAGGTCTCAGTGAAGCTGGCCACTGCTGTCAGCTTCAGAAGGTCAAATGTCCCAGTGCACGGCTGCTTGAGTGTCAGAGTCAAGGTTGGGACTCCCGGGTTTGTCCTCCAAAGGAGGTTCACTCATGCATACATTATTCTGGATCCATGACTATTCAATACTTTATTATAAAATAGGCTTTTAGTTGGCTTTAGGTGTCAGCTAGTTTTGTCCAGCAGCAAGCTGGTAGTAGTGTTCTGAGCGTGTTTAAGGTAGGTTGGAGCCAGACAGGCAGAGGCAGGAGGATTGCAAGTTCGAATCCTGCCTGGGCAGCTTAGACGGGGATGTAGCTCTGTGGCAGAGCACTTGTAGGTTCCATCCCCAGTGCCATAAGAGAGGAGGTTGGGATGCACTGCGATGTTGGTAGTTTCTGTGTGTTCAATGCCTTTCCAGCTTGGGGTATTTGAACTTGAGGGCTTATCTGGATTTGAGTCTGTGCTGAGTTAGACAGCAGTTGTACCAGCAAGAGGGCTGCATCTCCCTCATTTCATCTGCATTGATATTAAAGATGGATGCTATTACTCTCCTTATTTCCTAGAGTAGCATAGGAGCACAGAGGGCTCAGACACTTGCCCAGAATCCCCACCCCCTAGGGACAGAGTCTAGACTGAAATCAGTGCTGCCATGCATTGTTGTGCTGGCCGTGAACTGCACGAGGGTGCACGAGGGTAGAGGGGCCAGGGAGGGAGAAGTCTTGTCTTCAGGTAGAACTGTGAGTGCGGGAAGGGGTGCTTTTGCCTTGATTCATCAACAAGCAGCACGTGGTCTGGCTCCAGAGCCAAGCTGCCTACCATCACTGCATATCGGAACAGTGATATGAAGGTTCATGTTGTCAGTGGCTGACCTGGAGTAGGGGCTCAAAAAAAAGGAGATTATAAAACAAAGATTTTTCCTTTGATCTTCCGTTTTTGCACACATGGGAGGACCAGATTGCCATCTCCCAGGCCACTTGGTTTAGACCTCTTAGGGTTGGCTGGTACAGAGACGAAGAGACGGCTGCAACCATTTGGAGACCACACTACCCAGTGCCTTTATCCTGAGCCATTCACTGCCAGCCATGGACCTGCATGGGTGGTCAGAGGTGTGCTCCAAAGCCTGAGGGGCCTGAAATGAAGGACTCACTTGGGAAGCCAGAGGCACGAGTACATGCTGCCCCTGGGGAATGGCTCTGGGAGCAAGGCCTGCTGGGGTCAGGGTAGTGGGTTTGCCGGGTCTTCCTCAAACACAGCTTGGGGCACAGGCAAAAATAGGGCTGTGGGATACATCATGTGCACCTGCTCAGATCCCAAACGAGGAGGGGAGAAGGCCCCGGGGCCAGGCTATTCCTGGTGGGCTGGGAAGTCAGCTGTGCGTTTTGAATTTAACTTCCGGCCTTGTGTCATCTACTGGTGGAGATGAGCTCCCATGAGCGAGCTGACCCTTAGAGGGCGCCGCCGCTGTCGTGGGCTTCTGGTTCTGCGCGGTGTGTGGGGAAGCGCGCTTGAGGGTGGGGGGTCAGCACACGAGTGTCTGGGAGAGGGCTCTGTGTGAATTGGAAGGCGCTGCGCACACCACGCCCTGCGTTGTCACTCCGGGAGGCACTCACTTTGCATCTGACAAGGCTTGGAGGCAGGGTGGAAGGAGTGCAGTGGAAAGGCGGTAGCCAGGCACCGGGGACTGGGGTGCTGAGGGTCCGCCGTCCTCAACACTGGAGCAAGTGCAGTGAAGCTGGAGCCCGGGAGGTCTGTAGCGGGTGCTGAGGAGCTGTCTGGGAGTTGCACCCAGAGGTCTGCGGTGGTTCCAGCACATCCCATAGAGGGAGGAGGCGGGAGCCAGGGCTGCCTCCTTCCTGGCTGGTCTTGGCAGGGCCTTGGCTGCTGCCATTGGTATCATGTCGTAGCCACACTCACCTGCACACCCTCTCTCCGCTCAGCCTGTCCACCCCGAGTCAGTGCTCAGCCCTCTTGCGTCTTTATTTGTTCCTCCAACCTCTCTTAAGCGCCATTTCCCAGATGACAGAGCTTTCCACTTGGGGAGCAGCAGTGGGGGGAGAGTTTTGTTTGGACCGTGGAGGGTGGGGAGTGCCCGGAAACTACTAGAGAACAAGAAGAGGATTCAGCCCTGGTCGGAAGGGTGACAGGGTGACTTGTGTGCAGGGTGGACTCGAGACGGGAGCAGGGCGTGTGGGTGCAGCCAGCAGGGGAAGCAATGCGTTGGGAGCACTGAGCATCGAGAGACCAAGTGCAGACGGAAATCAGCTGCATGAGGGGCGGGGAAAGGGGCAGTGGAGGGGGCCTGGCTGGCCGGCCAGGGCCTCCTGGGTCTTAACTCACACTAGAACCAGGGGAGAGGAGCGACACAGAAAGGCCCAGGACAGGCTGGCAGAGGGGACACTTGAGACTCGCTGTCTCCCTTCTACCTGCAGAATTCTGTGTGTAGGTGTCACTGGTCAGAGTCTCAAGGCTGCTGGTTCACAGAAAGGACAAAGGATTCCAGGATGAGAGGCATCCAGGAGGCTGAAGAACTAAAGCAGCCAAGTGTCAGGCTGGGGTGGAAGGGGTCACTGTGAGGAGGGATTTTCACCGGAGGATTCCAATGCCAGAAGCTCAGGGAGCTGGCAGTTAGGTGGGCCAGTGCAGTGGTGTCAAGGAAGCATGGCTGGAAGACACTGGGGTTGCTGAGGGCAGAGACGTGAGGTCAGGAGAGAACGGGCTGCCAGCGTGGACATAGGAGTGGGCTGGATACAGGGAAAGTGGACACTGTGGGGCAGGCAGCTGGCACCAACAGCCAGGCCCGCAGCTGCTCTCCAGGGTGGTCCTGATGTCTCCAGATGACGAGGCAGTGGGCAGAGTGAGACCCACACGTGCGGTGCCCAACCAGGATCCACAGCGCCTTCCTGCTTGTCACAGTCCCGTGGGCTTGAGCTGCAGGGGAGGCTCAGGACCTGGGCGCCTTCCATCCTTTGCTGTGCCCCGTGCTAGGGTGTGGATGCTGGGTGCCATGATGCCACTCGTGTGCTGGTGGGAAGCAGTGGCGGCTACACCTGTGGCCCGGGGTGGGGGGGGACATCTACAGAGGGAAGCAGTGAAGGGGTGAGTTAGAATCCTCTGCCTGTGGATGAAGAAGGGGGAATGCCTGGGGCTTCCCAGCAGCCTGGCCCAGGGGGCTGTGAGGTCGGAAGTCACTTGGTCCAGAAGCATTTGCTGTGCTTTGGACTTGGGCTGCAGCAGACAGGAGCTTGTGGCTGGGTCAGGGGGCATTTCACAGAGCAATGTGGTCTTCAGAGAAGGCTGGAGCATGAACGGGAAGCCGTGAGGGTGGCTTGCACAGGCTGCATTGGGGCAGGAGTGGCACAGGGAGGGTGGTAGGCAGGTGATTTTTCCTTCATTCACTCGTGGTTTATTCAGCTAGTGTGTACGTGTGGACCCAGTGCTAAATGAAAGCAGGTGCAGTGTCCCCTTGTCATGGGTTTCTCCCTCATATGTCAAACTGTCACACATACATGGTGTATATGATGACTGCCCAAGATCAGGCTTTGAAAGAGTAGAATTCAGATCTGTGCACGCATTTATCAAAGGCATTTGACCTAGACTGAGAGTGGGGAAGGATAAACGGCGGTTGGAAAGAGGAAGGGGCATAGCCAGGCAAGAGCATGCACAAGGGCCTGGGAGACAGAGATGGAAAACGGCTGGTGTGGTGGCAGGTCGGGCTGGGTGACGGCTGACCACACGCAGGGCCTTCGTAGCTCTGACGAGGACTGCGTCCTCCAGGCTGAGAGGCAGGCAGAGCCACAAGGGGGTTTTTAATCAGGTGGAAGCCATGAAAAGGCTGAGCCTGTCAGGCTGCGAAAGAGAATCAGGAAGGCTCTGAAGGCTGAGGCCTCTGAAGGGGTGGGCGACAGCCTGGCTGGGCTTGGTGGCTCGGGTCACAGTGGGAGAGGGAAGCTGAGGACCGGGTGGAGTGGGAGGGCTCGTGAGTGGGGCGGGCCGGGCTCGCACCTGCCGCTGTCCAATGCCAGGGCTACCAGGTGGTGACTGCTGAGGTCTCCTGACCAGGTGTGGAAGGCCAGACACAGCTGGTAGAGCCCTCAGAAGGAACTTGGCGGGACCTCAGGCAGGAGCTTGGGTCCCTGCGCATAGCCCTTGGCAGGGATTTGGGAAGTCTGGCCCCTTTCTGTCTCAAAGCCTGGCTGCCAGGGTGGTTCTTCCACACGAGCTCTCACCATGGCGTACCTCCTTGCTACGGGCCTCAGAGCAACAGGGCCAGGGGCCGAAAGGCCTTTGAAGTCAAGAGCAGAAACGAACATTCTGTCTTTCAGTGGGTTACTGCATGTGTTTTGTCACAGCAGTGGAAAGCTAGGCCACGCAGCAGCTGAGCCCAGCATGGTTCTTCCCAGAGCCGGTTGGTATGACCCTTCCAGCCCTGCAGAAGACATCTTCTCTTCTGGATACTCCGTCTCTCTGAACCAATTGCTGCCGGGGGCTCCGAGGCCTAGTTCAAGACTTGGGGCGTCCTGTTGCTAGCCCAGTGTGCCCCTCACTCTCCAAGGGCCCTGTGGGGCAGATGCTGGCTTCAAGACTGACAGACTTCATTCCCTGGTGGCTAGGCGAGGAGTACAGGCCTGGGGCAGGGAGGGATCACAGGCAGGGCTGGGCTCAGCAGCCGCAGCTGTGCAGAGCTCCGTGAGAGTTATCAACCAAGTGTGGCCTTACTTGTTTTCCTGTCCCTAACGGAAGCATTTGGGCGAGGAGCAAAGGGACATTCCCTAATGTCGAGGCACAGCACGGCTGTTGTCAGGAGAATGAGCGAAATCCCCAGCAATCAGGGAATTTGGGTTTCAGTTGCTGAGTGACCTGGAATCATGCCTTGCCCTGGTAGGTTACGATGTTTAAATGTATGTGGGCCCAGAGTACAAGGGCAGGTTTCACATTCCGCAGTGCTGCTGAGCTGCTAGGGCACTCAGACACGAGTAGCTGCTGGGAAGGTGGGGCTGGCGCCCCTGAAGGGACTGGAATGCTTGGCACAGGTGAAGTGGCAACAGTGGCTTCAGGCCTCAGGCGTGGGGCGTTGAGCTGAGTCCACCCAAGCCTCGCCGGTGGAGGCTTCCTGAGGCCAGTGGGTGCCCTGTGGGTCTCACAGCCTGCTGCAGGAGGGCGGGGGCTGGCTCAGGCCAGGCAGAGGGGCGGATCCCCGCATTCAGAAGGCCACTGGGGCCTGCATCCTTCTTCCCGTGTGCCCAGCTCCTGTCGCTGCCCTGGCCCCTGTGCACTGATGACGCCGCCCTCCTCCAGAAGGGTCCTAGCAGCTGTGTTGCCTAACTTCAGCCCCCAGCTTGGGGTGAGCCGCAGGAGGGGACGCAGAGACGCAACCAGCACACCCCGGGTCATGATCACAGCTCCGCAGCGGAGTGGCCAGGCCAGCAGGCCACCGCCCACGCTTCCTTCTCAGCCGCACTGCCCCAAGCACAGCATCCAGGAGGAAGTGTCCCCATCCCTGGGAGCGGGTGCTGGCTGCGGGCGCAGCCGGTGGCTGTGCTGGGTTTGGCGTGGATAGACTGGCCCTACTCTGTGGGTGCCATCCCTCTGGGGCCCCACCGGCACTGGTGCCGTAGGAACCCTGGGCGGGTGGAGGCCTGAGCAGGTGCTGCTAGTAGGAGCTGTCTGCGTTCACTGAACACTGGCTGTGGCGGCAGTTGGCCTAAAGAGCGTGTCCGTACCTGTGCCCTTCATCTCCTAACAGCCTAAGAACAGGGCGCTCTGGTTGCCTTTTTTAGGGACAATAAAATGAAACAGTGACTGGGTAAGAAATCACACAGTTCCAAAACTAAGTAGCAGAGCTGAGACTGAAATTCAGCTCGCTTCTAATAGCCATTCTACGCCAGTACCACACACAGCCACTGCCGCGGCAGTTTTTGAAATCATTGCAGTGCTGGGCATTTTAGTGTACGCTGTCTCCCTTAATTCTCGACACTCTCTGTGAGGCAGCTGTTCGTACTGCTGCTCTTCTCGTTGGACATGGAAGCCAAGGCCGGAGGGCTAGCTGCGTCGCCCAGCGTCTGGGTGGGAGGCCGGAGCCGCCAGGCCGTTCAGCTCCTGCATCTTTGTCCTGCCTTCCCTGGCTTTGCCTGAAGCCGAATGGGTGCGCCTGCGCCTCCTCTCCCCGGAACACAGCTGCAGCACTAGCCTGAGTTGGGGTGCCGCCCCCTAGGGGCCCCATCGGTTCTGCATCGTAGGCAGCGCGCTCCACACAGCTACTGCTCCTAGAACCCCGCAAAGGAGGATCCAAATAACGCCCCTCAGGACGAGTGCTGTGGGATGGGGCGGGGGGTCAGTAGCATCAGAGTGTTTTTTCTTTGGTGGTGCTGGGGATGGAACCCAGCACCCTTGCACTGAGCTACCTCCTCAGCTCTTTTTGGGGGGAGTTTAGACACAGTCCTGTTAAGTCACTGTATTGCCCAGGCCAGGCTTGAACTTGTGATCCTCCCGCCTCAGCCTTCCAGAGTGCTGGGATTACAGGTGTGCCCCACCGTGCATGGCTTAAGATGTGCCTGGCCATCACATTCCTTTTGGTTTCCTGTATTGCATACACTGGCATAATTGTTTACCTACTTGCAGAATATACAATAGGTAAAATTCACCATCTTCACTATTGTAAGCGTACCATTCTCCCCTCTGTGCAATCATTCCCGCCCTCCAGCTCTGGGACTTTTTTCTGCATCCTAAACAAAACCCTTTTCCCATTAAACACCACCCCTCCCCCAACCTTGAGAGCACCGTTGGGTCTTCTGCTTCCACGAATCTGATATTCTGAGAGCCTCATATGAATGGAATCAGGCAGTGCAAGGTGATCGAGAAAGATGATGGTTTAAATTTTAAAAACTTATTACAGTAAATGGACACAATACAAGAAAGACAGGGTGTGTCTGAAGCAAACACGGGAGGATTTTGAGGAAGATTAACAGCAGTGTGTCTTTTACTGAAATAGATTTTTAGATTTAAACATTTGTTGCTCAACAATCTGTTGACAATTTCTGTCAAAATTTTCTTTCTTTTTTTTAATGTATTTGGTATAGGGTCTCACTATGCAGCTTGGACTCGTGGTGATCCTCCTGTTTCAGCCTCCCCAGTGCTGGGATTACAGGTGTGCACCGTCATGCCCAGTCTCAGTGGCCCAGGGGTGGGGCCAACACGGCATGTGGTGCCAGGGATCAAACCCCAGGCCCTGTGCTTGCCTAAGCAGGCACTTAGTCCGCTGAGCTGTCTCGCCAGCTCGAAACTTTCTGTCAGAAACATTATAGTGTGTCCTTATCAACCTTATTTACCCAGTCTGGCACCGTGAAATTTCTGGCTCTTCTCCAAAATCGAAATGAGCCAGAAAGGTAAATGCCTTGCCTAGATGCACAGCTGTGAGGCAGTCACGGCAGCACCGCTAGGACGCTCATGAGGGGGCTCTGAGAAACGCTCCTCAGAGCGCCCAGAACCGTGTGATGGAGGAGGATTTAGGGGGAGATGCATGACAATGTGTCTTTCACTGTAACACATTTTTTAAAAAAAATTTACATGTTTACTGTGGTGGGGGTTGCGCCTTGTGTTTGTCCTCTTTTACTTTACTTCCCCTAGCATCACATCCTCAAGGCCCACAGTGCTGGGGTTGCCCTTCTTGTTAAGGCTGAATAATATTCCACCATCTGGGTAGGCCACATCTGTCTGTCCATTCGCCCATTGATAGATGATGGGTTATTCGGGCCGATTGGCTGAACAATTCTCTTGGAAAAAGTCTGGCCACTAAAAGGAATTTGCAGACTTTGCCTTGCTTAAAGTGGGGGAGATGGAGACCCCCCAGCATGAGGGAAGGGCCTATGCCTGGGAGTCAGAGCTGAAACTACAACGCTTAGATGCTCTCCAGCATTTCCCCTGGCTGGTTCTGATATTTATCAAAGGAAGGAAGGAGGCTACAAACCTGTTCTGGGAGAACAGTGCACTTAGGGCTGCAGAAAGGGCTCGATTCAGCGTTTAGTGAGAGCCCAAGGGAGCAGAGACAGTACCAGGTTGCTGTCCTGCCATGGCCTCTCCCTGAGCATGTGGCCATGGGGGGGGGGGTTTCTTCATGTCTCAGAGTCTAAGGCAGTGACAGTGAACCTGTTAGAGACCAGTGCCCAAGCTACCACCCAAATCTCACTTATTTATTGCAAAGTGTCAACACTACAATTAAACCTGAATACTGAGGTTTCAGTTTAGAAAAAAACAACTCGTATCTCAGCATCTTTGTCTGGAAAGGCAAGTAACACATGGGCTATAAGCTTGCCATTAGTGGCCTAGGACCAGTGTGAAAATCAACGAGCTGATGTGTGTCTGGAGCTTGCGGTGTGGGACCTGCACGCACTGGCCAGCACACAGGCGCTTCTCTTCGCGGGCCACTGCTGGGGCCCGGAGGTGAGCGAGACGGGCTCTGACCTGTGGGGCTTTTCAGTGCCTCATATCAGGGGCTGCACGATGTGCTTTGGCCGGTTACTGGTGATAGCGATCTTTGTCAGTCGATTAGGACGGGCTCTGCCAAGCTTCTTCATTGCAAAGATCATTAGCAATATTTTGTACTCATCACTTAGCATACAATCAATAGTTTGTAGGAAGGCCTTTGAGATTAATTGTATAAATACTCTTTTCCAGATCAAACTTGCACCCTCTAGTTTTAGCATCATGTCTTGTCATACAGGGATTTTATAATTCTGTCATTCCCTCTACTTTTTTCCTTTCCACATCTTTTTATTTGGAATTCTACTGCAAGGTAGAGCTTCTGTCTCCCCTCATCTGTTCATTTGCTCACCCATTCACTCATGGACTCATGAATTTCTGCTTTAATCAGTGGGTTATCATCATTTATTTTGATGCTCAAATTGTTTTTCTCTAAACTGAAAAATATCTGGAAAGCTTGGACAATGTGGTTCTTAGCCTTGTGTGGTTGTAATGTTAGATAATAACATCAAGGGCCTTCTGTATGTCAGGTATGGTCTGAAGTCTCCGTTCACTTTTTAATACATGTTACTTCTTCACATAGGTGATAGTTATTTCTTGTGAAATTACTCCAGGAACGCACCAGCGTACAACCACAGACTGCACATTTTCTGGGAGCCAGGGTGACTTAGCTTGGTGGTTCTGGCTCGAACTCTCTCATCCGCTCACATTCCTGATCTGGCTGCGCTGCAGCTGGCTGAGCCCGGGGGATCCAGTTGGATGATGCCTGCCCCCCCTGGCTGGGAGCAGAAGGCCTCGGTCTCTCCCCGTCTCACCTCTCCTGAGGGCTGCTTGAACACCTCGCAGCATAGCAGCTGTCATAGGAGTCTTCCCGGGGACAGCATAGGAGGCAACCATGTGCCTCACGCCACCTGGCCTTGGAAGCTGCACCCTATCGCTTTTTCCATATTCCAATCACTGGGAGCACAGCCCTTGAGGGCACCCCATGCTTCCCAGGAGGGGAGGGATACTCATGGGCCCCACTGAAGAGTGAAGGTCAAAGCCTTTGTCAGAGCACAACCGCCGTGACTCTTACGCTTTTGTCTGCCATAGCCCCACGAGGTCGGCACTGCCCCCGGCAGCTGAGTGCCTTGCTCAGGGTTACACAAGTGGCCAAGGGCAAAGTTGGGATTGGCCACCAGATTGCTCGGCTCCCAAACCCACGTTTCCAACCACTGCCTGACCTGACAGGGCCCAAGGGCTGCACCACTCTGAGGCAATCGGATGAAGAATTCCGAAAGTGCTCCTGGGGAGAGAGGCGCAGCCCACTCTGGTTTTAGGAAGCACTTGATGCAGGCTAGAGGGTGACAGTAGAGGTGACGTCTTTCTCCCTCTGCCCCCAGGAAGCCTGTCCCTCCCTGTGCTCCCTACATGCTCATTCTACAGGAGGGTGGAGGAGGACAGCTTGGCACTAGCCGCCTTGCGAGGATTCTGCAGCTGTGACACAATACCAGAGGGCCCAGCCTCTGGGAAGAATGGGCCCGTGATTACCTGGTCTGTTGGCGCTTAGGCCTCACTGCAAAAGCATGTGGTCAAAGGAAGCTACTCAGTGGCTGGGGTGGGGCGCCCGGCAGCTCCTTCAAGGGCGTCCTCCATGTGCGCCACTTCTCCCAGGGTTCCAGCACCGTGCCCAGCCTGAACCACTTGGACCCAAGGCATTGGGGACATTGCAAGACACTGTAATGGACAGGTGGGGCGGGGGGGAGAAGCAGTACAAGCCCTATCCCTAACCATTAATAACACACTATTTACTGGAAGATAAGAGTAAAAACAGGAGATTGTTTCAAACCGGGGTTCTGTACAATTGATAATCAGTGATCCAGACAAGGCCTACGTCTGTGTTTCTCTCTCAGAGGCAGGATCCCTTTGTTGTACCCTTCCATTTTGTGGTAAGTGAATAGAAGACAAAGTGATAACATGATGGTGTCCTGTCATGGCACAGGCAAAAGGGACAGCAGAAGGGCAGGAAGATACCTGGGAGCATCAACCCAGCAGGCAGGATGGAGCAGGTCCACAGAGGAGACAGCAGAGGGCTTGTCATCAGGATCTACACAGGCTGACAAGCACCGAAGAGGGCTGAGCACCTCAAGCATCTGAAGGGCACCTAGGGCGGGGAGGTCTCAGCACCTGGAATTTCTTTGAAGTGAAGTTATGGAGCCTGAGCCTGAGCCTGAGCCTGGAGCAAATACCTTTCGACTCTTTGTGTCTTTGCATTGTTTGATCTTGTTTGGGTCAAATTGGCATCAGAGGAGGCTCAGGCTTGGGACTGAGAGTGGAGAAGGGACCAACGTGGGTCTGTGACTCTGGAGGAGGGGGTGGCTCAGGTCTGTGTGTCGGCATCAGGGGTAGTCTTCATTGGAGTCCGGGTGTAGGCTCCTGGGGCATTGTCAGAATTGAGCCCTCAGGGGAGAGCCAGGCCTTCCCCTGAGTAGCTGAAGAGGCCTGTAGAAGCTGCCCTGTGGCACTGAGCTGGGCCTGCTGCACCAGAGGAGAGACCCGAGTCTCAGTTTCTCTCTAAAGGGGCTTGAAGTCAATGATTTGACTTCAAGCATGGCCACTTCCTCCCTTGGGGTCTCAGGAGGCCAGTAGAGGGTAACTCCCCATGCAGATGTGAGCAGTGCATCTCCCCTCCTGGGTTGTAAGAGAATCAGTGCAGTCAGACAGGGGACGTGACCACACAGCCACCCCATGAGAGCTGACATGTCTTACTGCCAATGGACCTCAGATGCAGGGACCTGAGTATGTGACATAACAGTCGTAACAGTTGCAGAAATGAAGGGCTCCCTCTTGGGCCCTTGAGCCTGGCGAATAAAAAGACTTCTGTGAGAACAGTTGGAGCCCACCTCTTTAGGAGGGATGTGTCTTCTGGGAAAACATGGTCCAGGAGGCCCCTGGAGGAGACTGCAAGGCGGTCTGTGGGAATCCCTGGTTTGGCCACAGGGTTCCACCCCAGCCAGGAGGGGCTCTGTCCGTGTTTATTTTGTGAGAGGCCTGTGCAGAGCATTGGAGCCCAGCCCCGGGGCTGGCGTGACAGCCTGCTGGATCCAGCCCGGCTCAGGCCTTCTCAACCATCAGAAGAGGGATTTTAGTTGCACTTCTGTGGACACTAGTGTAAGCACTAGATGGACACAGCACAGCTGTTACTCACGGGGTGGTAAAAGAGGGTCGCCTTCTGTTTTCCTCCTCTTCTTTCTTGTCTTCTTCCTCCTCCGTGTTGGGGGGGTGAGTACTAGGAATCAAACCCAGGGTTTCCATAGTGAGCTATATCCCCAGCTCTTTTAAAATGTTTTGTTTTGAGACAGGGTCTTATTAAGTCACTGAGTTATCCAGGCTAGGCTTGAAATTGCTGTCTTTCTGACAGCCCTCCAGAGTGCTGGAAATACAGGTACGGGTCAGCACACCGGGTGTCTTCGTTACTCTTCTCTTGTTGCTGAAACAAATCCCCGACACTCAAGCTCAGGGAGGGAAAGGTTTATTTAGCTCACACTCACTGGAGGTTTTGTAGTTTGTTTATTTATTTATTTATTTATTTCATTGATAAAGAAGTAGAAATGAGGCAGTTTCAAAACAGGTCAGTAGGACAGTTGTAATAATTAATACATTGTGTATTGTTGTCTTTGTAGTAGTTATTCATAGTACAAGATACAGACGTGATATCGTCTGAATACTATTAGCTCGAAACTTCTCATTGAATTAAGAGAAAGTAGCTATATAACTATGCTAACTATTTTGTGTATATATATATATATTTATACTTTTTCCACTACAAAATGATCCTTCATTTATGCCCCCTTTTGGCTTACTTTTGTCAGACACAGGTCTCCCATTGCCATTCATATATTATAGGTGCACGAGTTCAGTGAAGTAACCCAATATAGTCCAGTAGAGATTTCATAGTTTAAAGCAGCCTGAATTACACAGCAAGACCTCGAGACACTGCCGTCCAGCGCTACAGGGTCTGGAGGAGGCTGGGGCACGGCCGTGTCCAGGATGACCCACTCCACACTTCCCAGAGAGCCCGTGGGCTGGGGGCTGGGGGCGCAGACGCTGCCTGTTTAACTGTTGGAACCTCTCTGGCCCCGCCCCTCAAGCCGTTTGCTGCTTCTCCAGCTGGGTCTGCCCCATGGCTTATGTGCGACTTTGAGGGGACAACTAGACACAAACCATAGCACCAGGCTAAACGTCTTTTTGAAAAAATAAGTGCCATACTTAACCTCAGGTATTTTCTTACAGCAATAGAAAGTGGAATAATGCATACTTGATGTAAAAGAAGAAAATAATATTGAGACTGAAACAACATAACATTTAACAAAGAACCAAACCCGAGATTAGATACTGGTAAACTAAATTGGTCATAAATTCATATAACCATTGGTTATTAACTAAATAAAATATTGTTGTGGAATGCTGGACTGTGTTGGATTGTGTCGTCGAGTTCAAGCACCTAAGGTAGTTGAATGACAATGGAGTGCCCATCTCTGACAGGTGTAGACAAAGGAAGGGGCATAGAAAGGAAGAATCATGATGTGTGTGTATGGACAGTACAGTTGGGATAGATAACGCCGTGCTTCTACATAATTCTGAGAGGCAAGATTTGCACTAATGGTGGTTGGACAGGATATCATGTCGGCTTCTAGTACTGTGGACAACCACTAGGAAAATAACAAGGTAGAAAGTATTAATTATTGAATCTTTGATGTAATCCAGGTATAAAAATAAGATACGCAAAGAGCTACACTCTCTTAATTTACTCATAAGAGACATACGCTATAATAATGTCTGTAAGTATAATATCATGTATGCACCTTCTATGATACCAAAACATTATGAAAATAGTTTGCATTGTATTAATTGATCAAATCCATCTTGTCAAGGTATCTTAAAACTGTCTCATTGATATTTGGACTTCAATAAAACAAAAAAACAAAAAATAAAAAATAAATAAATAAAATGGTGCCAAAAAATAAGTTCTAGAAAGGGCAGTCTCTATTCCTTCCATCCGACTGCTGCCATGTAGGAAGGAAGCCCGGTGTGTCCCGATTTGCGAGACAATCCAGAAAGTCAGAATAGTTATGCAAAATGTCTTGCCTTTTGAGAGCTTGAAACTAAAATATTTAGCATGCTAAGCTCTTGCACACTTTGTAGGCTAAATAAAACTTCAGCCTGCCATTCAGCCCTTAGTGACACTGAATGTCCCTTTGGCTCTGGCTTCTGTCATGTGAGCAGGAGTCAGTGCTGGCTCTCGGGATGGAATTTAAGTGGGAAGAGTTCCTGAGACCCAGAAGTAGGAATGGCTATGGAGTACTTGGGAAATGATGAAATTTAATAGGGTTGGGCTGGGCAGGAGGAGCAGAGGTCAGTGTGTGTGTGTGTGTGTGTGCGTGTGCGTGTGCGTGTGTGTGTCTGAATATGGCCACGTTTCTTAATTCCTTGGGAGCTGTGTTCCAGAACAACCTGATCCTAGAGAATGAGAATCAGCCCCCAGGTACCAGGAAACCAAAGGAAGAGAGGGAGGCAGACCTACAGCTGCATAGAGTCCAGTGGGCTGAGGAACTCACCCATGACAGAAGTGTGGCCGGGCAGCAAGACCAGTTAGAGATGTGCGATTTTATTCAGGAGGAGGAGGGGTGTATGCTCGGGTTAGGACAGAAGCGACTTTACCGCAGACGGAATGCACCTGGTTTATCTTAAGCTGAAGTCAAAGAGTCAGACACATCCCTGGAGTCAGGGCCATGTTTTAAAACTCAATACCCCAAGTGGCTCTATTTCTAGTTTTCTGGGAAACTGAGCAGGAGACTCTGGCTAGGGTTGTCCTGGGGCAGTCTTGGCAGTTAGGACCCAAGATGGCTGCGGTCGTATCAGGCTGAAGCTGGTCTGTTTGAGCCATGTTGTTCAGTGACCTCCCTTGTTCCCCAGGGACGGTACTCATAAAGAAATGAGCACCGTTTGGTGTTGAGGGAGAGAACACCAGTGCAGAAGGCAGCGGGGAGAAGCCCAGCAACACCCGGGGAACGTGCAGCACGACGGGGTGAGGGGACACTTCCCAAGGAGCGCATCACATCAGCCTGTCCTTTACTCAGAAATAGTGACCTCGAGGGTGGCTGCAGGGTGACAATTCATGTGGATTCCTCGGTAGCTCGAGCCTCCGGCTCTGAGTTTCACTAAATGGCGCTGCTGCCAGCGCTCAGAACTGGTGCTGCTTCTCTGAAATCAAGCCCAGGAAGCAAGCAGAGGTTTCCAGGTATCAGTGGTGGAGACTGGATGCTGAATCAGAAGCCTCGGGCTGTCGTGGTGCCAGGGGTTGGATTCTGTCTGTCCAGCTACAGGCCCTAAAAGTGTCCCTTAATCATGCAGAAGCCACATCGTCTATGCAGTTCTAGGCAGGAACACGCAGCTAAGCACAAGGTGTTACAGGGTATAGCAGATAAGAGAACCTATACAGTATAATTTAAAATTATGTTTTTAATCATTCTTTTTCTGCTGTTTTTTTTATTTTTGTTTTATTGAAGTACAAATATCAATGAGACAGTTTTAAGATACTTTGACAAGATGGATTTGATCAATTAATACATTGCAAACTGTTTTCATAATGTTTTGGTATCACAGAAGGTGCATACATGATGTTATACTTACAGACATTATTATAGCGTATGTCTCTTATCAGTAAATAGAGTGTAGCTGTTTGCGTATCTTATTTTTTTATACCTGAATTACATCAAAGATTCAATAATTAATACTTTCTACCTTGTTATTTTCCTAGTGGTTGTCCATAGTACTAGAAGCCGACATAATATCCTGCCCAACCACCATTAGTGCAAATCTTGCCTCTCATAGAATTATATAGAAGCACAGCGTTATCTATCCCAACTGTACTGTCCATACACACACATCATGATTCTTCCTTTCTATGCCCCTTCCTTTGTCTACACCTGTCAAAGATGGGCACTCCATTGTCATTCAACTACCTTAGGTGCTTGAACTCGATGACACAATCCAACACAGTCCAGCATTCCACAATAATAGTGAGTTATCCAAAGAAGTTGACGACCATAGCCATTTACAGCTCAACTTATATTATAGCCCCATGATGTACACTTCATTTTTATACTTTTCTGCTGGATGGTCAAGACCTAGATAGAGCAAGACCTATATACCAACACATGTACTTTATGTTTCTTATGAGGTCAGTGAAGTCCCCTCAGGGTTTATCTTGTCTGCTGTTCTTTTTTGATTATAAACAAATTAAATGCTCTTGGGCCACTTCTGCTCTCCTAAGACTCTTAGGCCTCAGTAGAATAAAGTGATGACATAAGTGATTGCCAGCCCCCCCAAAAAAGCCCATAATACTTTCTTTAATATTGTAATTGAATGTCCTTTCTCAGGAGGGAGTATGTAGTTAAGAATACAGGTTCTGTGTGGGAAGATTCATTTTGACTTTGTCCTAGTGTGGCTGTGTGCTTTGTTTTATTTTTTTTTTCTAAGTCTGTACAATGGGAATATTACCTTCCTTGTGGAAATGCTGCAACTGAGGTGGACCTCATAAACCATTTAGAATAATTCTTAGGACATAAGATTCCCTAGTAAATGTTGCCTGTCGTTACTGCCACTGCTGTTGTTTGCATTGCTTTCTGGCCCGTGATGGTGTCCACCACAGCACCTAGGGTCTGAGGACAAAGCGGCCTGCCCTCCCGTGTGGCACTGGCCCTCAGGAGAGAGGCCACTCTGCTCTTCCTTCAGGGTTTGTGCGGCTCTTCTCTCTACTTTTCTCTGCTCTATTTAGAGCCTCTGTCTTCATGCTGGCTTCTCCCACCTGCTCACTTGGCACAGGGCTGTGGCTGTGGGCTCCGAGACCTGAGTGCCAGTCACAGCAGGGCTTGGTTAGTCTTGTGTGTCAGGTTCAAGTGGGTGTGTATAAGTGTGTGTGTGTGTGTATGTGTGTGCATATGTGTGTGTGCATACATGTGTGTGTATGTGTGTGCATATGTGTGTGTGCATACATGTGTGTGTGCATACATGTGTGTGTATGTGTGTGCATATGTGTGTGTGTGTGTGTGTGTAACAGAGAGAAAGACAGACAGAGACAGAGGCAGAGCGGGTGGCCGTGCGTGTGCCTAACTTCTGACTTGGGTCCTACTCATGCCAACCCAGTCACAGGAGGCAGCAGCCTACTCACCTCACCATCTCCTGTTCCCGGGGACATGTTGATGGTACCTGTGACTAGGGTGGATCGAGCACTTGCACTTCCACCATGTGCCAGGCAATGTCCTAGGCACAGGAACGCAGAGAACCCAGTAGACCGCTCTCTGCCCCTGGAGAGGTCCTTCTGCTAGGCAACCTTGGCATCTGGAGGTTGGAGACCTAGAACAGCATTTCTCTGCTCAAGGAGCCTGATCTGTCCCTGTCCCTCTCCCTGTGCTGCTTCAGCAGTTCCCTGCCAGCCCACCCCCCCGTTGCTTCCTTTTCCACTTCCCTTCCCCATCTCTCAGGACCACCCCTTTGCTCTCCCTTGAGCTCGCAGCCATCTGGCCTTCACACGGTCTGCCCACCTCATCCAGGGCCTCTTCCCCTGACCTGCAGTGCTGCCGTGACCTCCAGAGCCATCCTCACAGACTCTAACCCTGGGACCACGCTTGGCTTGATCTTTTGCTTCCTTGGGTCAGTTGTCCTTACGTCTACCTTGTCTTCTCTAGCCAGTCCTGGCACAGCTCCTCTTGGCGTTTCTCTCTGCTTTCTAATCCATCTCATTTGTCAGCCAGATTAATATTCCTGAAATGTACCCCTGATGTCACATTCTTCAGTACTGCTTCCTGAGACAAGTTCGTCTTCCTCCCAGCATCTCAGTTTCCTTGATCTGCCTGCAGCTTGTCTTTCCAGCTGTCATTATCTGGTTTCCCTGTTTTGATGGCTCTTCCCTAATACCCAGAATGAGCACAGGAAGGTTCCAGGCTTCTGCACTGCATGCCTTTGGGGGGCTTTTCTCCCAGCCCTCCATCTCTCTCCCCACTCACCACAGTCCTTGGCTTTGTTTTTCTAGAGGCCTGGCCTGATTCACTTAGCCAGGTATGGGTTCACCTTGCTCTCTTCTGAACTCAACTCTATCCAAATCTTGCCATTAATTACCTTGTGTTGAGTGTACTGTGTACTATCCCCCTGCATCCTATTTTGAGACCGCAACCTCCAGAGGCTAAGCCACATCAGGTAAATAACATGAATCTCACTGCAAAAATAGAATCTCACTGCTGTCCACCAGCTTCAAGATCCTTCTCTACTGTGTGCACCCAGGGGTTCAGCACCTCCAGGTTCTGGCTGCCTAGGAAAGCTGGAGTTGGCTTGTTTTCTAATAGATGAGGTCTTCAAGGACTGACCATCTTTTAGCTGGGGCCTTGCAGAAGGTGGCCAGCGAGGGAGTGTTGCTCTCCAGGCTGAAGGTTTGAATGATGGTAAATGAAGGCTCCACCATGTGGGGCTTCCTGCTTCCATTCTTTCCCTGCTTCCATTCTTTCCCTGTGGAGGTGACGCATACTTTTATTTCTCTGCCTGCTTGCTTAGAAAGGCACCAAAGAGCCCTCGCTGCCTTGCTCAGGGCCCACATGAGGAGCAGCACAGGACCTGCAGCTCTGGGCAGACGGTAGACCTTCCTTCCAGTGTGGACCACTGACTCAAGCCCAGACACAAGGCCCTGTGGAGGTCCCTGGAAGTGTTCTGTAGCTCTCCCGTCCATGTGTGCAGAATGCTGTTTCTTCCGAGTTTAATTTGACCTTGAAAACACAGCCATCACTCAGTAGCTAAGGGGGTTGGTTCCAGGATCCCCCAGGATGCCCGATCTGCAGATGCCCAACTCTGTTATAAACCATGGTGTAGCATCCGTGTGTAACCTGCACATGGCTCCTGTGCACGTCATGTAGATCACGTGTGTGATACCTGCTATAATGTGAGGGCTGTGTGCATAGCTGTTATACTGTATTGTTACAAGGAATAAGGACAGCAGAAGGAACTTCATACACGTTCAGTGCAGACACGAGTCTTGTAGGACTGATCACCTTTTGGTCTGCGGTTGGCGGGGTGCTGGCAGTAAATGTGGAACCTGGCATGAAGATGGGTCTTCCTCACTCTTCCTCACTTACCTCCCCAGCCTGGTGCCCAGCTTGTGCCTGTCACTAGGACATTCTTTCCGACAGTGCCCTGCTCTGTCCCCGACTTGCTCCTTGGGAGCCTTTGGACATCCACTTTGCTGTCATTGCTGTCAGGCACCTGTCCCAATTGTTTCAGGCCACTACCCTTGAAAGTCCGACTCCTGCCCCTTCGCCCATCCTGGCTTCCTCACTCTGAGTTTGAGTGCTTACTGGAAGGCCGCTACGCTCACCACTGTACCACCAAGGCAGACCTGGCTGCCTCGCACTGGACGCACGGATACATGGTGATGTGATGAGCGCGGGTGGGAATGGGGGGGTGAAGCAGGCGCTGCGTGGTGTGCACTGGTCAGCCACTGCCACCAAATGTGCCTGGCAACCGTGGAACCTCAGTGCACTCAGCCACAAGAGCACTGCACCTGTGTCTGGAGCCATTTGGACGCAGCTGGGCAGCTCGGTTGGGCTCAGCTGGGCTCGCTTGTGAGCCAAGCGTGGCTGCTTTGGGCTGTGTGACCAAGGCCTCACAGCTCCTCAGCTCACGCCTTTACCCTCCCACTGGCGGCGTGGCACAGCCCTGGGGATGGCACGGGTATGAGGAGTGAGTAGCCCCACTCGTGGCCCCAGGGGCCCAGGCTGGAACTGGCACTCCACATCCTATTAAGCAAAACAAGTCTGGGGCAGCTCAGATTCAAGGGCCATGGATAAATTTTACCCCTTCAGTGGTAAGGCTGGAAGGTGCCGCAGGGCCAGAAATTAGGAGTGCTCATCGGGCTAGCTTGTCACCCTGGCAAGGCATGGAATTTATAACTAACTGGGGCCTTAAGAAGTCACAGATGTTTACGGGCTCACGAATCTCAATCTTCCCACCCGAAATCTGGGAATTCTAACTGCAGGCTGCCTGCCACAACAAAAAGGAAGGCGGCAGCGTTCTCTCTGATATGGGGAAGGGTCACAACCTGGAAAGTGCTCCACCGTGGGGTGTGACTGCCTTCCCACAGGCACTTGGCCAGCAACCCTCGGGAGGAGTGTAGGGCGGTAGAGAGAGGGTGCTGAGCGAGGCCCAGAGCTGCAGGCCAGCTGCCGTGCCAACTCCTGACAGTCCAGTTCTCCATCGGAAACTAGAGGCCACACCGGCTCTCGTAAATAATGGATATAAATGGGTTTGCAAGGCATCAAACACTCTGTGGTTGTAAGGTATTATTAGAAAAGGGCACCACTTGTGCCAGGGCGGCTATTGACCCGTCTGGCTCCACTCGGTGGCCCTTCCTCTGTCTCCAGATGAGATGGCTGGAAGCAAACTCTGCTGAGGAAATGTCTCCACCGTCCCAGAAAATGACAAGCAAGACTTCCCAGGTGCCATGCTTGATTTTTTTCCATGAGCACTGGGAGGCCCCATCTGCAAGCTGCTGCTGCTGGCGGCTGTACCCCGAGCTCCTCTCGGGTTACAGCAGGTATTTCTGGAGAAGTAAGCACCTTGCTCCTTGAAGTTTACAGTTCTGAGAGTAGCACAGACTTCTCAGCAGACGAGAAGAATGGGAGAATGGGAGGTTCTCCAGGGCATGGGAGCCACGGCTAGATGGCAGGGCCTGGCCTCATTCCCACCCTTGGAGAAGGGGCTTCAGAGACAGGGGCCCGGCAGGACAGAGCTGTCAGGGCCGCTGGCCGGGTCTCCCCAGTGGCAGCTGGCCACATTCCTTTGTCCTGCAGCCTTCCACCCTCCTGGAAACACCACCCTGGATGGCTGTGTGGAAACACCTGGCCCCAGACGGCCCAGCTCCCGCAGTACAGAAGGAAGCGAGTGAAACGCCTCAGGCTGGGAGCGCATGGTTGTTTTGCTCCTTCTCTCATGAATCATTCTGCATGGAATCTTCCCCAGGACGTGCATCTGGCTAATGATTCTGTCCCTAGAACTAGGGAATATGCTGCACTGATGAGCGACAGATGAAGCAGCTAAGATCCGGGGGTGGGCATGGTGTGGAAGTCTGGGCTCCCCCAGCCCACTGCCGGGGGCCTGGCGGCAGCCCTTGCAAGCTGAGTGGTCTCAGGGAGCTCATTAACTTAGCCTCACTTTCCTCATCCAGAAGCCTCTCTGGACTTACAGGAGAGAGGAGCTGTGTGAAACTGCCGTGCGCAGACAGGCTTGGGGGTGGGCTGGCGAGCTCCGGACGGGCCGTCCAGGGGCCTACGGATCCCTCAGCCTCCTCAGGTGGCTGCCAGGGTCCTGCATTCTGGTTCTCCGCAGAGACGTGCAGGGCAGAAAGCAGGCTCCTGTCTCTTCAAAGCATGTCCTTTGCCATGTCTCCTGTGCGGGGACAGAGGGCGGGCAGGAGAGCAGAGGGGCGGTGTCTCTGAGCAAGCTATCGGGTCTCTGCACTTCAGCTTCGCCTCTCTGAGTGCTCCTGAGCAGGACAGCCTCCCCGGCCCCCACTAGGCTGCCCTCAGGGGATGGCCGCTCCCATTCCAGTGCGTGTCCCTGGCACTGTCTGGCTGCGTCCCTGAAGCGGCCGCCGTATTCATGCTCTCAGACTGTGCTATCAGGGTCACCCTTGCTCCACACTGAAGTGCAGAAGCAGCCTTCACTCTGACAAGCTTTGTCCTGCAGTGTTAGCCCGCCTTCCCGTAAGATAACTTGAATTGGACCTTGAGGTATGAGTAAGAGCTCATGAATGAATAAAATATTTTGTGTTTTATGTTCCACTTGGAAGCCGCTGCCTCCTGACTGACTTCCTTTTCCCCATGCTGTGGAACAGTCCTACAAATTGTTGCTGAGGTTGCAGGCTTAGGCCTCCCAGTACATCTGGGGCTGTGACAGCAGCAGCTGTACCTCACTCACTCTGACATCACCAACTACCTGGACACACAAAGGAAATGCTGTAAGTGAGCAAGGTGGCACTCTAGGAGGCTGAGGCAGGAGGATTACAAGCTGAAGTCCAGTCTGGATAACCTAGTGAAACATAATCTTAAAATAAAAAAAATCACAAAGGGCTGGGGATGTAGCTCAGTTACAAAGGCTCTGGGTTCAATCACCAGTCCCAAAAGAAGGGGTGTTGGTGGGGAGAGAGGAGGAAATGCTGTTTGTGACCTCTACTGAGAGGCGCTCAGTGGGATTACTGTAATAAAACAGTTGAGATAGCCAGCTTATGAAGAGGAAAGGTTATTGTTGCTTATGGTTTCAGAGACTTCACTCCATGTCAACTTGGCCAGTCACGGTGGAAGTGTGTGCTACGGCAAAGCCATGATGGGGTGCAAGAGGAGAGCCAGGCTCCCACAGGCTCTCGCAGGGCTCACCCGGAGACCTGGAACCTCCTGCCAGCACCCCTCCCAGGGCTGTGCCTTCTCCACAGGGCAACTTAGTGAGACATAGCCAGGGACCAGCCATGCACGTCCTTTGGGGGCCCCCAGATCCATGCTGCAGCCCTGAGCGTGGAGACTAGCCGGGGGCTCTCGGGCGGGGGCGTGGCAAGCTTGTGAGCCCGGCCTTGGCCGAGCACTGGAGTGCACTCAGTGGAGGTGCTTCACGAGCAGCTCTCTCCTGAGCCCTGAGCCTCGCCCTGGTGGCGCAGCAGCCACCTACCCGGTCTCCTGTGCTGACGTTCACTGTTCTCCCACTGCCACCAGCTTTGTCTGTGACCTTCGCTGTAGGCTGTGGTCTTTAGGGCTGCTCACCATCCGGCTCCCAGAGCCTTTCCCCAGAGCTCCGCCCACGCCCTGCTAACTTCCCACCTTCCTGCGGGCACTGCACGCTGTGAACTTCTGGAGCCTGAGGCCTCTGCACTCCGGCCTGCCTTCCTGCCCCTCTGTTCCCCTCTCCCAGTGCGCACCTTTGTATCCTCTGAGGGCCGACTCCTCAGAAGAAACTGAGGTCTTCTTATCAAACTGATGAAAAGCTAAGGGAAAGAGAAGGGGAAGGCTTGGCAGGAGGAGCCAGCACGATGGGGTCTGTGGCTGGACACTGTGGCAGGCGATGTGGCCCCGTGGCAGAGCACTTGCCTAACATGCACGAGGCCCTGAATTCAACCCTCAGTACCACAAACACAAAAATGTTGCATGAATGGATGGGTTTCAGAAACAGGAACTCAAATATGAACTGGGCTGAGCTAGGAAGAAGAAGGATTTTGAGTATTTGCATAAAACATAAAAACTTACATGGGATAGACAGAAAGGAGAGTATCGGTGAAATTTTCAGATTTAAATAGCATCAAGAAAACTATGTCCTTTCTGAGCATTTTGTTTGAGATAAAGAAATAAGTTAGAGAAGTAGGAAAGAATATGTGAGCACAAGTGACAGTGATGTTCCAGACTTAACCATGAGTAGTGCACGTGTAGCTCATGTAGTACGCAGGCACCGGGACCACGCCACGCAGGCACCGGGACCACGCCGCGCAGGCACCGGGACCACGCTGCGCAGGCACCGGGACCACGCCACGCAGGCACCGGGACCACGCCACGCAGGCAACAGAACCACGTCAAGCAGGCACCGGGACCACACCACGCAGGCACCGGGACCACGCCACGCAGGCAGACTCTCTCAACAGTCTGAGGCACACCAGGAAGCAGTTACTAGATTTCTATACCTAAGTCTTCACATCTAAGCCCTGAGGATACATAGAAGTTTAGGCAGGAAGGCAGTAGAGGTGGAGAGAAGAGAATGTGATTCTAGAGAGAGAAATAGCTAGTGCTGAGGTCCTGGGGTAACAAAGAATCTGGTGTGTTCAGGAGAAGAGAGAAGAACAGGGAGCTGGACGAAGAATGAGCTCTGGAGGGGAGAGAGAGCACATCGTGTTGGGTGCTGCAGGCCGCAGGAAGCCCTTGTTTGTTATCCTAAGCCAATTCAGGCTTGAATCATTATTGCCACAGTGCTAGCAATGCACTGAAGGGCTGCAGAGGAGCTGGCTGGCAGTAGATGTTCATTTCCAAAGAACTGACTTGAGAAATTGGAGAACATTGCTAAACGACTTACTTGGAAAACAGATGGGGAACCAGTTTAGGAGGCTACTGTGGGTGTCCAGGTCAGAGACTCCCCCACGCCCTGGAGCAGTGGCTATGGATTGGAGAGAAGTGCTGGCGAGAAGATACTGGGAGACCTGGGCACAGGTGGGGCGAGGATGCAGAGCAAGCGAGAGAAAGGCAGTGGCCAGCTTCTAGCATGCGCGGAGAGGGAAATGGCCTTGCCTCAGAGGGACGGTGCTGGCAGTGCCTGGGGAGGGCAGTAGGCTGGGAGGGTGCACCTAGTGGTGACAGGCCTTGGGGACTCCCCGGAAGGAAATGCAAGCCGGGTTGCCTTGGCTTGGGCCTGAGCCAAGCCATCACCCTTCTTGTGGGGGCCCAGAACGTGACGGTGATCATGGCTTCCACACTGTGCTCCTTGACGTGTTTCCAAGACAGGCAGTGGAAGAGACAGGGTGACTTGGGCCTGTGTGCCTCTGTCCTGTGCCTGGTCCCACTATGGAGCAGCTTCAGAGCTAAAGTGCTTTGTGCTAGAGACAGAAACGCACCCAACAGCATTTGCTCAACCCTTCCTTGGAGAAGCCAGTGCCAGTGCTTGCCTCATTCAAGAAGGAGAAGGGGAGAGCTGCAGAAAAGAGGCCAGGCCGTGCTCAGAAGTCAGACTCTGTGGGCGCTGCATTCCAGCCAGAGCACGCTGTCCTGGCAGCCCACGCCGGTGCTGGGGAGAACTGACGAGAGGCCAGGGGAAAAGGAAGGGGAAGGCTGGCAGCAGGAGGAGCTGCCCACACGCAGGGCTTGCTGCTGGGCCCTTGGGCTGGGAGGTGGTGCCCCTAAACCATTGAGCTTCTGACTGCATTAATGGGGTGCAGAGGTGTGCCAGACCGAGAAGTTGCTCCCTAGTTCACACCTAGAAGACTTGCAATGCCCTGATGCATCTCCTCAAGCTTCTGGAGAATTCCAGGCCCACGGCCTGTTTCTTAGCAGGAGCAGGAGAGCATGTGCTCACCAGATAGCCCATAGAAGCGACACTGTTTGCTTGAAGCCTCACTGGATTAGTGCTCAAGCTGGGAGCAGAGAGCACCCACAACACTGTGCTCCCAGGTGCCAAGATGGTAAACGCAAGCATTTCCCCTGCTTGGCAGCAGGAGGACCCAAGGCCCAAAATAGGAGTTGGGCATCAAATTCTGCACTGTGCTCAGAGGACACACAGATTTATACTAAGGTAATGAGTACTTGCTCCGAGCCCTGTGGGGATGATCACGCTCCGGTCTGAGGTTGAAATTTGCTACCCCTTGGGGAGAGGCAGAGTCTATGAAGGGAGCGGTAAGTTCCTCCCCTTTGGTTGATCTTGTGTCCACTCACTGAGCGAACAAGCCAAATTTTGTGCCCACTGGCAGCTCGTGTACGTACCTGCTCATTGGATTTTACCTTGACTCCTAAGTATCACTAATCGCAGTGTGCAGAGGAGGCCGGTGCCTCGCGACAGGGCTGGCACTAACTCAAAACTCCTTTGTTCACATGTTTATTTGGACATGGAATAGCTAGTTAGAGTTTGGATCCTGACTGTCCTCCAAAGACCATCGCTGGAAGGCCTGGCTCCCAGGCCACAGCACTCTCCGCAGGTGGTAGAACTTTCAGGGGGTGGGGCCCCCGAGAAGTTAGATCACTGGGCGCATGGCCGAGGGGGCACTGGGACTCCAGCCCTACGCTTTCTCGTTTTGTTCCCTGGCTGCCGTGTGCAACTCACCGTGGTATCTGCAAGGCCACAGGGACAAACGACTACACTATGAGCCAGAATAAGCCTCTCCTCTCTGCAAGCTGGTCTATCTCAGACATTGCTACAGTAGTGGAAAGCTGGCCAACACATTTGTTTACCAGGTCACGGGCTGTGCATATTTTGACATTATTTGCTCCAAGGTTTCTAACCTATTATGAAACCTTTAGGCAACAGCACTGATTTGTCTTTTTCCTTTGGGGCTTTCCCTCAAAGTTCGCTGGGCTCCAGCATTTGAGAAGGTTCTTATTTGCACCCCTTTCATTATGCCTCACCTCACTCTCTCTACCTCAAAGGCAGAGAAGGTCTCCTAAAGAGTTTACCATGAAGAGTCACTGACTGCCAATAGAACTTGACTATAAGCACTGTGAAATCAGGACTCATCCAACATGCAGGCCCCACTCGCTGACCCCAAAGCACAAATTTCTGCTCCTGTGATGAAATGGAGAAGGCTCCCTTTGAAAACCTTCACAGAGTATTCCAAGGTTGAAAAGAAATGAACACACACACACACACACACACACATCCTCGTGCACACACACATACACACACACACATGCACACACACTCACACATCCTTGCACACACACATACACACATGCACGCACACACATATACCAGCCACAGAGCAGAGCCTTCTTTCTCATTTTGCTCTTTGCAAAAATCAATTGGCGAGAATTTGCAAAGTTGCCAAGATGAGGTAATGAGTCTTAACTCACGTGGCATTGGAAACACAAATCACACAGTGGACTGTGGTGACCCTGTGTCCCCTTTGGGAGCAAGAGCTGCACTGTGCACACACTATTTGTACTGCACCACAGCCATCAGTGTCCTTCTGCATGGCATTCTCGTTGCAAGGCCGAGGAGGGTAGACTGCACCCTGCTACTTTCAGGGGAACACACATGGATGGACCATTACTATTGCCTCAAGTGAGAGATAAATACTACTGATGGTACATTTATGGGATGGTTTTAGGGGGTCTACAGAGACAGAACTGGAGAACACTGACTGAAAGAAACAGCCATCTCCTTTTTTTTTTTTTAATGTCTTTTTGAGACAGGGTCTCACTATGCAGTTCAGGATGGCCTTAAGCTCACTTTGTAGCTCAGGCTGGTCTTGAACTCACAACAATCCTCCTGCCTCAGCCTCCGGAGGGCTGGGATTACAGGCATGCACCACCACGCCTTCTAACCTCTGACTACCAAGGATCTGTCAGATGCCAGCCTATCTTCATCACTTCTGACCTTTGTCAAACTCCTTTTATCAAAAACCAAAACAAATAAGATTAAACTAAATTAAAACAAAACAAAACAAAAAAACCCTCAGGTCAGTAGAATCTTGGTGGGCGTCACTTTTCTCATTTTTGTCTTGGTACCGTGGGGCGGGCAAGAGTGAAAACAGAGCAGCACCTTCAGTCAAAGGACACAGCTGGAAATCCAGCATTAGTGAATTCTGATCTCTTCCCATTTAAATGCATCTGATACTTCAAGGACCATTGAGCAGCAAAGCTGTAGATATAAATTGATCACAGCCCACTGTAGCTCAAAACCTCTGCTAGGGGTTCGCTCTGGCTTTTCTCTGCCTTTCACTGAACATCTGGAAGGCGTGGAGGCAACTTCTGTTTGACTTCTTCCTGGAGTGAATGGCTATTATTTGGACACAGCACAGATGCTGTGGGAAACACTCTCCCGCCCACTCTGACTGCTTCCTGCCTGATCAATCCGAGTAGGAGCTGGCCTCCGCTCTTGATTATAATGGAAAGCGGAGCTCTCTTGTCTCCCATGGCTCAGCCATGTGTCTCTACCTAGCGCTCTTTTTGGAATCATAGCATTCGCTCTTCTACAGAAGAAGTTCCTATTGACACTGTCCTCATTATTATTAAATGGCATGTGCTTTTTCATAATGGTAGTTTATTTACTGTGCTCCTTTCTGAGCAGCAGAGAAACACAGGGGGACAGGCCAGTCGTTTCATGTTGTGGCTCGGCAGCGCGTGTGCTGCACTCCCCAGGAAGCTGCAAGCAGATGTGATTTGCTTTTGCCTGAATAACTAAGTGGGTTTGAGATGGAGTGTGGAAACCTGGCTGGTTGGCACTGTACACACGGAGACGTCTCTGGGGAGCGCACAAGATACACAGCCAAAAACTCCTTAATGTTTAGGTGACTCTAGGCAGATTATTCCACCTCCTCAGTCTCTTCCTCTGCATTGGGAAGCTGTCCCCTAAAGCTGTGGCACAGACGCAAAGAGATAACTCGGGGAAAACACTAAGTTCCATAAATCTCTGCTCAGATTCCCTCCATTGAGCAGACCAGCATAGCAGAGTCCAGAGGGCATCTGCTTTGCTCTACAGCGCTGAATTCAGCCAAGTCTGATCCCAGATCCAGCTGTGGGCCCTGCAGCACCCAGTGACCCATTTATCAGGGCTGAGTGATGAGACTTGAGCTCCACCCTGGGGCTGACTCTGGGAGCCCTGGGGAGCAGTGCTAAACCTGCGGGGTGCCTGGAAGAGCCGCCTTGGCATCCGGAGTCAGGGGAGCCCAGTATGCTGTGAGCAGACACTGCCTTACCCTTCTAGGCCCTTCACTTTACAGTGTGTCACCCCTTGTCTTTTTTCTTTTTCTTTTCTTTATGTGTTTGTAATTGAACTCAGGCCCTTCAGCTTGCCAGACAGGTGCTGTACTTGTAGCTGAGATACATCCCTGGCCCCTCTCCTTTACAATGGATGCTAGCGAACTTGGCTCGGTAATGGTTAATAAAAGAAAGACTGATGTCATCGGTAGGAGTCCCCCAGGGGGAGACAGTGCAGTGGATGCACCCACCCAGCCGCGGTGGGCAGCAAGGAAGGCGGAAGGGCCACGCGCGCGCATGCGCCCATTTACTGGGGTCACTCCTGCCCCTCCTCCCGCCCGCGTCACTGGAGTAATGCTGTTCTCAGACTGTGCAGCTCCTGTGCTCAGCCTCCGACTGCGCTGAACAGTGGAAACTTGCCTCTCCACTGCAGAGAGGTGAAGAAGGAGGTGGGATGTTCTTGGGTAATACAGCCCTCCTCGTGGGGTAGCGGACGCCAGTGCGCCCTGCGCTCGCGCTATAGCTGCGGCGATGGTTCATTCGCTGTGGCCCCACGGTGTACCAGGAACTCAGTGAGGTGCTTTGTGAGCTCACACCTTTCTTGCTTTTTAAAAAATTTATTTTAAGCCGAGGAGATGGCTCAGTAGAAAAGGTGTTTCCTTGGCAAGCGCAAGGGAGGAAAAAAAAAAAAAAAAAGGAAGTATGCTTCTTTAGCCGGGGAGATGGCTCAGTGGAATAAGCGCTTCCCTTATAAGCGCAAGGGCCTGAGTTCAATCCCCGGTTCCCCAAATAAATAAATAAGTTTATTTTAGTGCAGGGTCTACAGGGCCTCACTACACAGATCAGACTTGTAGTGATTCTCCTGTTTTTCAGCCTCCCAAGCGCTGGGATTACAGGCACGTACCATCATGCCCAGTCTCAGTTGCTATCTCAGCGCACCCTGCAGGGGTGGGGCCGGCACCGCATGCCGCGGACCGAACCCCTGGTCCCTGCGCCTACCTAGGCAAGCCCTTTAGTCCGCTGAGCTATTTGGCCGGCCCTGGAGCTCACCTTTATGACAGCTGCACCAAGATACTATCGCTTGTCTGACAGACTGAAGCGACACCCTTTGAGAGACAGTGAGGTCAGGAGCTGAGGCTGACTGTCCTAAAGCCCGTGAGCGCGCGCCCTTTCCGCTGTGCCAGGCCTCCACGAGGTGCCTTGTCTGCTCTGTGCGTTACCGTCCGTGTAACTGTGTCTACAGCCCTGCGGGACGAGCAGAGTTGGGTTAGCAGCAGTGCAGATGGGAAACGGCTGAGAGGACACAGCGATTTGCCTGCCGGTGCTTCAGCGCAGACTTGGCAGATAGCGTTCGCCCCGTGACATGACTCCAGAGTCCAGGTTCTGTGCGTTCCCCGGGCTGGAGCTGGGGGCCAGAGCGCTGCTGCAGGGTTCTGGGCCTTGAGCAGCCACGAGTCTCCGCCCCCTGCTGTTCCTCGGGCTCGCAGGTGCTCTGTGCTGTACATAGATCTGTCTTTAGCGACTCATCTTCCCTTGAGGACATGGGGAATAGCCCTAGAAGCTGTAATAATAAGTGATAAGCATAGCCAAACTATACGCCTTGAATGCGTGCTGTCCAATAGTTTAACCACAATGGAAATAGTCTATAATATGTTTGCTGTCAGCCACATGCGCCTTTGAGAAATTGAGCTGCGTCAAGTGTGACATGGATTGTACCTTTCAGTTCACTGAGGAGCCAGATCTGGCTAGGGGCTGACAGGGCAGACGGTGCAACGGAGACAGGTGGAGAGCCCTGTTCTGGGAGCTTTCTTTGCATCTTTATTTCTTCTTTTCTTTTTTCTTTGTGTTTCAGGGAAGGGTCTAGAGGGTGTTCAGGGTCTACTACTAGTTCAGAGTTGTAGTGATCCGCCTGTTTACAGCCTCCCAAGAGCTGGGATTATAGGTGCGCACCAGCACGCCCATCGCCCTTGGCGTCTCAGTGTGCCCCGGGGGTGGGCCAGCATGGCAGGCCTGGGGATCAAGCTCCTGCCCCCTGTGCCTGCTTGCAGGTGCTTTAATCTGCTGAGCTACTGGCCCGCCCTTGAGCATCTTTGCTTCTTAACAACAACAATCCAAGGCAGATTATTATCATCTGCATTTTTACAGAGGAAACTGAATACCAGGGAATTGAGGAAATCTGCCCAGTTCCCAGGAAGTTCACAGCACAGCCTGCTGTGTTCGTTGTAGACCTGAGGTTTCCCTCTGTGTGTGTGTGGGGGGGGGGTCCATGAGTGCAAGGACAGACAGGCCCACTCCCTGTGGCCCTGGCATGAAGATGATGGACGAGTGTGGTGCGAGCACAAGAAGTGGGGTGAACCATGATTTCAGAATGGGGAGGTGTTGGGATCTCCTGAGGGAGACACCCTGACCTGGCACGTGGGTAATGCTGGTCACATGAGTGTGCACACAGGGGTGATAAGACCCTGCCAGCTGTAGCATGCTGAGCAGTGCACCGTGCAGTCCATTTGCACTGGCTGGTGGATAACTATCCTGGAGAAGCCAGCCCTCGTGCCTCTGTACAGCAGCGCAGTGTTTCGTGGATCCTGACTTTCAGGGTGAGTATAATCTGTGGAAAGTGCCAGAAAAGTCACTGTGTTCTCAGAACTGGATTTAAGTTTCGTTTTTTTTTTTTTTTGTACTGGGGATTTCTTTTTTCCAGGCAGGTGCTAATGCCACTGAGCTATCTCCCTGCCCTCCCCACCTCAGAACCAGATTTAAGAATGAGAATTGCTTGGGGTCTGCAAGGACGCACTCAACCTTGCTCTCAAGGGTGTGCTCTTGGCCCCTCTTCCCAAGGCTACCGGGCCATTTGCAGGCTGGGAACAGAGGTCCCTGGGGGACATTGGCAGTCCTAACCATTAACCAGACCCACAGGTCTGGGCATCAAATTTATGGCTCTGTCTGCCTTTTTCCCCCTTCCTTTTCTGGAAAATTATATTACAGAAGCCAGGAGCATAATACAAAGACCCTTCCCGATATCCACCACCGCAACTAAGCTCCATCAGTTAACTAAGCCCAGGCCAGTCTTGTTTTATCTAAAACTCTACAATTCTCTATGCGCCCAAGCCAAGGTTACTATGAAGCAAATCCAATAATATCGGCTTTTAAAATAGTCCCTGTGATTCTCTTGTAAATCTCTCAGGGGAGTGCAGATAGGCGTGATGGCAAGTGAGGGCGCTCTAACCAATCCAGAAACCCCAGTGTGAACACCTTTCAATTCAGCAGTCCCCCCCTGGGGACGAGCCATCCTTCAGCACACACTGTGAAGTGAAACACCACACTACACTCTGTGGTCGCACACAGATATGTGAGGCAGTGTTTTCATTTTAATAAGACATTTCCTTCAGAGGCTGGTCCTGTGCGTGTGCAGATGAAGCCTGGATGCGGCTGTTCTTCACAGCCCTGAGCTGACAGCAGGAGACTATGAACACGGCAAAGAGCACTGGCTAGAAATTTTATGGTAGGATTTCTAGTGCTGTAAAGCAGAATCTATGCAAGGATACAGACTGATCTCCAGGACATGGGTTTAAAAGACAAAAAAAGGGAGGAAAACCCTGGGGTTTTTTTGTTTGTTTGGTGGAACCGGGGATTGAACGCGGGCCCTTGCACTTGCCAGGGAAGCGCTTATTCCACTGAGCCACCTCCCTGGCCCTGAAAACTCTGAATGGTACGTTACAATAGGTAACCCAACAGGGCAATAGTACACAAGGCCTACACTTCAGGAGACACATGTCATTTCTGAGGAACACACACACACACACACACACACACACACACACACCCCGGGGACCATATTGCCGGGGGTCAGGGAGCACGAGAGTTCCCTGAACACTCTTCTACCCTTTGGATTTTTGTATCTGATAAAAATTTCCTAATTTTTCTATTTAGAGATAGAATTCTGTTTCCCCCTGTAGACTAATTGCTCTAAAAATAAAGTCAATTAACTTTTTAAAAGGGGTATTTACCCAAGTGAGTTGAAAATTTATGTTCGCATAAAAATGTGCACACAGATGTTCAGGGCAGCTTATTTAGAACAACCGTCCACACTTGGAGGCAACTAGTGTGTGGTTCAACAGGCAAACGAATACACAAGCTGGGAATATCTTTCCGTACAAGGGAATATTATTCAGCAATAAAAAGAAGTGTGCTTCAGGCCACACAGGGTATGGAAGCCTCCTAAGTCTACATTGCTGAGCGAGAGAAACCAACTTGAAGAAACTCCCTCTGTGTGATTCTCATTCTCTGCCGTGGCGGTAAGGGCAAAACTACCGAGACAGGAAAAGGCCAGTGGGGCTAGTGGGCTCCGCGGACGCGCACAGGGGAGATGAGGCTCTGCCGGCTCTGCCTTGCCGAGCAGCGCGCCTCGCAGTCCATTTGCACCGGTTGGCGGAAATCTACCCTGGAGAGGCCAGCCCTGGCGCCTCTGTACAGCAGCGCAGCGTTCCCTGGATCCTGACTTTCAGGGTGAGTATAATCTGTGAAAGGCGCCAGAGAATTCTTTGTGTTCTCAGAACTGGGCGATTCCTGAGGAGGGGGGAGGGGAGGTGTAGTGATGCAGGCCAGGGGCTTCGAGGACAGTAAGCCTCACATAAGATCCTGCAATGGTGATGCGGCGCACGCCTTTGTGCAAACCCGCAGAAAGCACAGCACTGGGAGCAATCCCTACCACGAGCTACAGATAACAGAGGACCCGTGCAGGTTCTTCGGTGGTAACGCAGGGGCTGCGCTAAGCCTGGCTGTTAGTGACCGAAGCTGTGCAGGCACTGGTGGAGGGTGTCACAGGTGGGCACTCTGTACTTTTCTGGTCAGCGTTTTGCTGAGTCTGAAACTGCTCCAGAAATAGAATCTCTAATTCTTTTGGATCTGAAATGACTCAGCTCTTTCACCTTGGGAGGCTGAAGTTATTGGGGGCAGTCAGTGGCCTGAGGTGTTAACATGTGTCTTATTTACTTTCTGGTTTATGGGAGAAATACCAGACCCTCACAGTTTAAAGGGGGAGAGGTTTATTCTGCCTCACCTTTCCATCCATGGTCAGGGGTTGCGAGGCAGGAACGGTGTGGAGCAGGGCCTGGGAGGAGCTGCGAGGGTTGGTAGTGTGGAAGCAGAGAGCTGAAGGAAGGGTGGGGTGGGAGATGGGCCCTTCCGGGCACCGTCCCACCCTCTGTGATCAGGCCCCACCTCCCCACACAGCACACACAGCTGTGAACCCAAGGATTGGCAATAAAGCATCCCCATGATGCACTTTAGAAAGGCCGTCTTGGGCTTGGAGCTGAGGGTGCTCTGCATCCTTACCATCATACCTAGAGGTGGGGCTGGTACACGCAGAGTGGTCTGCTGTGGGGGGCCTGGAGTGGGGGGCAGCCAGCCCATGGGCTCCTGGGCTCTGAGGGCCAGAGACGGCAGGAGAGTGATCCTGGCGGGCCTGGGCCTCAGGAGACGGATCACAGTGCTGGTTCTGCCCCTTCTCTGGGCCTCAAGGCCAAGCTGGTGAAAGGAGGAGCCTGCACCAGCAGTTCAGTGAAGCATCTTTGTTTCTAGGGTTCCAAGATCAAAGCCCGATCTGACTTTCTAACCCCTTTTCCTCTCCTCTGTCATTCAATGCTGTGTGGTAGCTGGAAAAAGGTGAAGCCTTGGGGACAATTCTATTTTCTTCTCTTTCTGTCTGAAATCTTCAAGAGGGAGCCAAACCCATGTAGACTCCTCACAGTGCCGTGGCAGGAAGTCAGGGGTCCTTCCTCACTCTAGGGAAAAAGTGGGGGCCACTAATCGCAACACCCTGTGAGGGCTCTGTGCCATGCTGCGCATGAGGGCCTTCCCTAGAACTCGATGTCTGGCCTGGAATAAATGTGTTCTCTGAATGCCAGCAGTAGTTACCAAGACCCTTGAGACAGAAGAGGATGTAAAAGTAACTTGAACCATATTTGGAAAGCATCTTTGTGATTGCATGCTGGTGTGGCTGGGCTTGGTCTCAGAGGAGTGACAGGGTAGCCAGTGGCCACTAGCAGGCAGAGCTGAGGAGGCTGGGGACATTGGATGGGTTCTGGAAAGCAGATGATTCCCACATTAAGAGGGGTCCTCACTACCGAGACACAGTACCCAATTCCCACCACTCTAAAGAAGAAAGCTTTATGTTGGCTCAATTTGTAGAGATTTTAGTCCACGGTCACCTGGCTCCAAAGCAGGGCAGCGTGGCAGAGGGGCAGGGCAGAGGGAAAACAGTCCGTGGCATGGTAGCAGGAAGCAGTGAGGGGTGGGGGAGGAGGGTAGAAGACAGGCCCTTCCAGGCCACACCTTGGTGACCCACCTCCTCCAACCAGGCTTCATCTCCCAGCATCACATTCAACTATGAACTCCTTAGTGTACTGGGCCCCCGACGAGTGTCAAGCCCCATGATCCAGTGATCACATGAGACTTGGGGAGCATCCAGATATAAACCATAGCAATGGTGAATGGTGTGCATGCAGTGGTGTGTGTGTGTGTGTGTGTGTGTGTATTGTCTGTAACACAAATGTGTGTGTCTATATGAGATGTGTGTGTGTGTGTGTGTGTGAGAGAGAGAGAGAGAGGGAAAGAAAGGCTGGGAGGGAGAGAGGAAGGGAGAGACAGAGAGACAGGAGAGGGAGAGACAGAGACAGAGAGAGACAAAGGGAGAGAGAGACACACAGATGGAGGTGGAGACAGGGAGACAGAGAGAGACAGAGACAGGGAGAGAGACAGAGGGAGGGAGGGAGGGAGAAAGGGAGAGAAGGAGGGAAGTAGGGAGGGAGGGAGAGAGAGAGAGAGAGAGAGAGACCTATGTGGCTCTCATCACCACAACACACAATAGTAAGTGCATGTGGGCAAAGGTGTTGGTGAAGGCCAGCGTCATTTGCTATTATCTCCCCATGACCTACTTGTGCTGGGAGGATCCAGCCTGGAAGCTGAGATCCCATGTATGGAGGCAGACATATGTGACACATGTATGTGTGAGGATGAAAGGAGCTACCTCGGTCCCAGGGCTCCAGGCATCAGAGATGCACTGTGAGCACGTAGAGGCAGAGGAAGCAGCCGGGCTTCACTGGGAGAGCTGAGCCCGGCATGGGCACAGCAGCCGTGGAGCCCAACCTCTGGCTTGCCTGCCCTCTAAACATACATTTTTGGGGGGACAAAACCTCTTGTGCTTCGCATATTTTAGGTTGAAACATCTAAGATGTTTTATTCTAAGTTTAAGTAACCACAAAGGATCTATTTCTGTTATGGTTTGAATATTGACATGTTAGAATAACATCATGCCATGCTCAAAAATGCATTAAATGGAAACCAAATAACATAGCACTTCTTATTTTGTCTTTTTATGGAAGTATCATATGAATGTAGGAGACTGTACAAATTTCAAGTGTGCAGCTCAACTAATTTTTGTAGGTGTCCTGCCATGCAGAGCACAGTGCGGGGTGTCTGCAGCTCTCAGGAGTCCTTTTCACAGCCCCCCAATGGCTACTCCTCCACCTCTGCCACGGTAAACCACTTTTCATAATCTCATTTGTTCCAGCAATGTTCAGTAACCAAATGGGGTGTGAGTTTCAAGCATGTTGTTCTACATAGAATAAGCCCATTGTTTTTTTTTTTTATTATTTTGTAGAATCCCACTAAAAATACCTCACACTGAAATTCTTTCTATTCTTATTGGGTATCTGGAATTGTTTCTAATATTGTTTTTAATTTTTTTTTATTTTTTAAAGGGAGTACAAATTAGAATTAAAACAAAAATTTACAACTGATACAGAATGTCACTTAACAAAGTAATATGAATTTCACAGTATTGGTAGTAATACACAGTATTGTCTTCCAGCCAGTTAGATATATGCATGTAAAACTTGAAGAAGAAAGAAAAAAAAAAAAAAAAAAGGAAAGAAAGAAAGAAATGTATAAGAAAGTTACAAGAGAAAAAGTACAAATAATTGAAAAAAAGGAGACAAAATAAAGAAAAAAAGAAAGGCTGGCCAGATAGCCCAGGGCACTCTTAGGCAGAGTGCAGTGGCCGGGGTTCTACCCCCAGTGTGCCAGGCCAGCCCTGCCCCAGGGCGCGCTGAGATGGCGATTGAGACTGGGTGTGGTGGTGCGTGCCTGTAATCCGGGCCCTTGGGAGGCTGAGAACAGGAAGATCACTGAGTCTGATCTACATAGTGAGACCCTGTAGACCCGGGAGAACCTGTACCAAATGCCAAAAGACAAAGAAAAAGGAAAAAAAGAGATGAAACAAATGAAAGCGTTGACTGCTTCTTTCCATAGACCAGCAGAAATGCACAGTACAGTTGTCCAAACCATCCTGCTCGCATATGTAGATAAATCTCTTTTCTCTGCTCCCTCTCCTGTCTCAGTAACTCTATCTTTTTGAAAAAGTTCATTCCCTTTCCCAGTATCTATTGTTTCTAATATTTGGGTAGAAGCTCTTATTTGCATATTTGGGGTAACATAAAGACTGATTTTTATGGGGCACAAGCCCATGAATGGGCTTTCCAGGCTGTGGCATGAATACCATGATACAGCAATAGCTCAACCTCCATGAAATTACCCTAACAAGAAAAATGTTAACATT
The DNA here is from genome assembly GCA_004027165.1 of Ctenomys sociabilis. Lineage (NCBI taxonomy): Eukaryota > Metazoa > Chordata > Mammalia > Rodentia > Ctenomyidae > Ctenomys > Ctenomys sociabilis. The sequence goes on along the minus strand of PVKA01002948.1, from coordinate 42,963 downwards.
TTTTTTTCTTGAAGTCAAAATTCTCTTCAAATTCCTTCACAGAAGTTTTATCTTAACATATATTTACACCTAAAATGTTTTTGTGATTACCATACTTTTATACCCAAATATACTTGTAAATTGAAATGGACATTTTGGAAGCTGACTTTTGATGACACAATTCTAAGTATCTGCCTTTTGATTTACTATTGCAATGATCACAAATACATACTTAAACAGTATTAATATTTTGCACATTTGACAAGCTGTTAAACACAAAAAAGCAGGAGTGTGGATATATCAGTCAGCTTTTCATTGCTATCACTAAACACTTCAGATAATCGACTTAGAGGAGAAAAGGTTCATTCCGGCTCCCAGTCTCCCAGGCTTCCTGGTCAGTGGCTTCATCACTTCAGGCCTGCAGGGAGGCAGAACAGCCATGATGGTGGAGGAAACCCTTCACCTCACAGCAGCCAGGAAGCAGAGAGGACGACCAGGGGCCAGGTGTGTCCCTAAGATCATGCCGCCTTGATCCACCCTCACTTCCTGCTTCTGCTGCCTTCCAATTAGGCTATTAAATTAGAATTGCACGGATGAACTAGAGCCCTCGTGCATGACCCAAGTGTTTGCAAAAGCTCATCAACTGCCAGCCGTGCTTCAGCACCTGACTTCTGGGGCACATTTCAGACCTAATCCATAGCAATGTTGGCAACACTTCTGAGAATGAGACAGATGGGGTGGCTGATGGCGGTGCTTCTCAGATATTAGGCCATCAGACGGCCTGGGAGCTTCTTAGAATGCAGATTCTGATTCAGAACATCTGGGCTGGAACTTGCAATTCTGCTTCCCCCCCCCCCAGGGCCACTGAAGCATAGTAGCTATACAGAAGACTACACATATACATCCTTGTGAATTTGGGTACTTGCATGTTTTTAAGCCCACTGGTGTTGGCGATATACTTGTCTATAGACCGCACTTTGAATAACAAGGGTCGGTTGTGGTCCTTTAATTAAGGATGATTTGCTAACAGCAGCATTTCAAATTGGCTCTGAAGATGCTTTGACCATTTGGAATGCTGCACTCTAGGCAGATTCGGGGCAAATTAGATGTCAGTCTTCCTCGTGTGGAGAGGAAATAGGGTCATAGGAGGAAGGATGGGAGGGATCTATGTGCCTTGGAGTGGGTTTAGTCTACTTGCAAATCCCTTTCCTCAGAGAGGCCGTGGTCCTTTAGGATCTGTTGTGATCCTTTAATTAAATGATCCTGGCCACCATCTCAGACAGGCTGTGTTTTTGAACAGGTATGACTGGTCATTTCAAGATGACTTGGAATGGTTTGGAGAATCCACTGAGGAAGAAACGCTAATAAGTGGAGCTTCATGGAGTGGTGGACCCCACATTGCCCTTCTCCCTCAGGCAGAGGGAGCCCTGGGGTATCTTTGAGCATCCTGTCTCTGAGAACGGAGAACTTGGGGCTGAGAGCTCTGTGGAGAGCTTGTGGGTGGCTGGGAAGGAGGTGTTGCATGAGAACTGTGGCAGTGACCACATTCCTGACCTGTGTTTCGAAGGACTCCGCTGTGACCTTTGATACCAGCTTTTGTCCCGGCTGCACAGACAAGGTTTGAGCCTTCCTGAAGCAGGGGCTCGCTCTTCTAGTGGTCCTTGAGATGTTTACACATAGAACTCACAGTAATTTGAAGCAGAACAGATGTGGCCTTGAATAACACTGAAACCCAGGAGGGAGCCTTGCACTCCTGGTCCTGACCGCACCTGGAAAGAATCCTTTTTCGCACCTCTCATGCTATTCACAAAGAGCCAGCAGCTTAGGCTTGAGGGCTCAGAGGGAGCCACAGTGTCTAGAGAGGATTTTACCAAGTTGTGTTTATTGAACTCATTTTCAATATTCCAGGCTGCAAGTGCTCCTGGTTTTCCACTTTACTGTGGTTATCCAGAACTCTTCAGTTAAATAACTTCATTGCAGTTAGAGAGTGAGGCAATGTACTAAATCATGTGGAAGAAACAGTGATTACCTGGTGGTTTGTGAGTGTGGCAAAAGCCGTGGTAGCAACGCACGTTGGGTTAGACTGAGTGCCAAGCCTTGTGCTGGTGCCCCGCCAATCAAGGGCTCCAGGGGCTCTGGGTGGTGGGGAGGGTGTGCAGAGCGGGCTGCTTTGATTGCAGAGCCTGGGCCGGCATTGCTGAATCAGCCAGGTGGGTCTGCAGCTGCCCACAGCAGCCTAACGCACTGCTCCTTGCTCCCCTCCGCAGAGATCCGCACGCAGCTGGTAGAGCAGTTCAAATGCCTGGAGCAGCAGTCGGAGTCGCGCCTGCAGCTGCTTCAGGACCTCCAGGAGTTCTTCCGCAGGAAGGCTGAGATTGAGCTCGAGTATTCCCGCAGCCTGGAGAAGCTGGCTGAGCGGTTCTCCTCCAAAATCCGCAGCTCCCGGGAACACCAATTCAAGTGAGAAGAGGGCCCAGGTTCTGTGGGGGGCGGCTGGTGGTGAGGCAGGGAGGAGGCAGGGAGGATCCTTTAAGGCACTGGGTCTGCTGGGGACTTGTACCCGAGCCTCAGTTGTCTGTATGCCAAAAATGAAGGTGGAAGGACCTCCTTCACAGAAGTCTGCTGCCCAGAATAAAAGAGAAGCTAGAAAAGTACATGTCACAGACAGCAAGTACCTGATGCAGTTGATATTATTGTTAGTATGCAGCCAGGCACTTGGCGTTGGGCTGGCACCGGGCATGCCCAGAAGAGACCCTTGCTGGGACGTCCTGAGCCTGTCTTGTCTAGGCGCCACCCGCCCACTTCAAGCTCCGACAGCGCGACGATCGTGAGGCTTCATCTGAACAGAATGAGTCCTCAAAGCATCTCCCTCTGGGCCCTTTAGAGGACCACGGTGCCCACTGTCTCGCCAGCCTTACTGTCTTATTTAGGATGTGCAAATCCTCCCCACCCCAGCTTCTCACGCTCAGCCTCTGAGTGCAGTGGCCCTGTCCACTGGGAAGGCTCCACTTCCCCAGCCACGAGCCACAGTGCTGGCTGCATGGTTCCCGGAACCAGCTGCATCTTGGGCTGTCCCCGGCTGCGGAGGCCGGCTGTGCAGGGGACTTGGATCTCATCCCCTGCCCTGCTTCTTCCTTTTAGTTTTGAATCTGTTTCTCTACTGTTTGAAGTGTGACACACCAGCACTGGGGGACATAGGAAGAGGTCCCTACCCCCCTGCATCACCTATAATGAGCTTGACCAGCCCCTCACGGGTTCATTAACTAAGCCACCAGACGGAACAGGAGCCCCAGCTGGCAGTCGGGCCAAGCAGGATGCTTGCCACGCTATGAAAGTCTAATTAGGATGTGGCCAGGCCCTACAGCTGCGGCAGGCTCTCTGCGAGATGCTAATGTGACAATGAATTCCCCAGTGGCTAGGGAAGCACGGAATCTCCAGGGAAGGCCAGACTCAACCTTGACCCCCCGGGCACTGACTGATCCCAGCTGCCTCTCTTTGGAGTTCACTGCGCGAGTTCTGTGCCTTCACCCTGGCTGTCCTGGAAGCCCTCGGTGCCGTCTTACGGAGTTCTGAGTTCATGCGAGAGTGTCAGTCTACCTTGGGGACAGGGCCTTACAATTCTTATTGTAAGGGGCCAAGTTCATCCGATGGAGCAGGGATGCTTGTGAATAACAGGGAAGAGGAAAGGAAAAAGATGGAGGAAAGGAAGAAGAGACTAAGAGAAAGAGGACAGAAGGCCACAGAGGAGAAGGAAGGAAGGCATTATGGTTTAGATCTGAAGTGGCCCTCAACAGTCTCGTGTGTCCAGTGTGGGGCTTTTAGGAGCCTGGATCATGAGGGCTGTGACTGTGTCCATGGAATAATCCATCAAGGAGATTGTAATTTGTCGGCATTATTGGGCGGTGATGATGGAGATGTGGCCAGTGGGGAGAGCCAATCCGTTCTGGTTGAGAAAGGGAATTGGTTTGCCCAAGATCTGATGGCAAATTAGGGTCAAAAGTAGGACAAGAACTGAGGGCCACTCACTCAGGTCCAGGGCACTGCTCAGTGGGCCCCATATCTCTAAGGACCCAGACGCTCCCTATCCGCCTATGGCTGCTAGGAGATACTATTTTGGGGGTAGCATCCCCCAGCTGAGTTGCCTGTGGTATATGATTCAAAGAAAGACTTTAGTAATGATGCTGAGGGGTCTCGGTGAGGCAGGCGAAACAGTTAGAGAACAGTAACAGCACCCATTTCTTGTCTAACAGCACATACTTCCACTTGGACAATTCCTTTTCAAAGAACTGTGGTATCTTTGCTTTCTTGTAATCTTGACAATAATCCAGACAGGTAGAGAGGGAGGCAACTGTGTGATCCCAAGCACACTGGGCACCAGGAAAACCGAATGATTTCTTTTACCAAGGATACACAGTGAACTGTAGAGCTCGAGCAACCGGGCAGGGGCCCTGCTGTCTGGCTGGTCTTTCCCAAGAGGCCATACAGTCCTTCATTTGTTTCAAATATGTGCACCAAGAACCTTTTCTGGGACTGAGGTTAGTGATGGAGACATGAAGATAACGGAGACAAAAATGTGACTTGGAGATGCTCTTGGAGCAGGCTCCAACCCCTGTGGCTGTGCCCTTTGAACCCTCAGCTCTAAGCATTTCCATGTTGCTTTCTCTGTAAACCTCCCTTGCTTCTGACGTGGTGCCTTCCCCTGCCTGCCCATCACTGATGTATTTGCTCACTCAGTCATCACTGACCAAGCACACACCACACACCACACCCTGTGTCCATACTGATAAACGGCAGAGGCGCGGCTCCTGCATGGTGCGGTTTACCATCTAGTGGAGGGAAGAATTTAAAGGTGAAACTTTTTTTTTTTTTTAAAGACAATCATTGACCAAATGATTGCCGTGATGGACATAAATAAAAGGGGAGTGTTCTGGCTGTTGGCTCTCCATCACATCAACACCCTCAAGTTTAATGCATCTTCTGATTTAAGGGGCCTGTGGTGTGGGCAGGGCTCACAGGGTGGTTGTTTTGCTTTAGGAAGCATGACTGGGATTCTAAGATGATGTCTGACCGGCACTGATAAGCTCTGGAGGGTCTAAGATGGCTTATTTTTGTGTGGCTGGTGCCCGGGGTGTCAGGGGTGGCTAGAAGGCTAGCCGGCCTTCTTCATGCGGTCAGGATCTTTCTCTATGGCTGGGCACCAGACAAGGCCACTCAGGGATGTGAGAAAGGAAGAAGGCAGCTGTGGTGCTGATGAAACTGAGCTGGAACTAGCAGAGCTCCATTCCCCTGGCTTCTTTCTGTCAGAGCAGCTTCAGCTTTAGCTCAGCTTCAGGGCAGGGAATGTAAAGCCCCTCTCTCATTGGAGGGGTGTTAGGGGACTGCTGCACTCTTTCATTCTCTGTTCTGCACTCAGGGGATAGTCAGAGAAGCTGCTGGAGGAGGCAGCACCTGTGCTGAGACCTGGGGCACCGGAAGAGCAGCTTACCAGGTAGGGAGGGGAAGCTAGAACCACTGAGTGAAGGGCAGGTGGAAGCAGATGCCCAGCAGGAGCAGTGATTCCATTTGTGTTTTTAAAAGGCTACACAGTTGGGGGCTGGGGAGATGGCTCAGTGGAATAAGTGCTTGCTTGGCAAGCACAAGGTCCTGAGTTCAATCTTTGGTACTACTCTCCTCCCTACAAAA
>PVKA01002948.1:0-37202 GCA_004027165.1 Ctenomys sociabilis | reverse complement strand
GCTACCACTTGGACTTCCACTGCCCATTTGCTTCTCGTGGGCCAGCACTAGGCTCCGAGCTGCAACAGGATAGAGAAGTTGATGAGCTGGGGCTTCTTCCACCTAGCACAAGACTGGCACGTGGCTAGCACTATGTGTTTGTTGAATTAATGAATGAAAGTTGTCTTAGTTACTCTTCTCTCATTGCTGGGACAAATACCCAACACCCAAAATGAAGGAAGGAAAGGCTTATTTAGCTCACAGTTAGTGGAGGTTTCAGTCCATATTCAGCTGGCTCCAAGGCAGAGGGGCACACGGCAGAGAGCAGCCGTTCATGGCAGCAGAACAGCAACAACAGCAAAGAGCAATGGCTACGGAAAGTCTGTCTCTCTCTTATATTCCATTCAGGCTCTCGGCCCTAGGGTGGGATGTAGTACTCACATCCATAATCCCAGCAGTACTAAGACCTGTAATCCCGGCCTTGGATCACACGTAAATCCCCGTGGATCATGAACTCTAGAAGTCCCCACCCCTTGGTTTACTCAAACCAAGGCTTTAGGAGGACAACTAAACACAAACCATAACAAAAGTCAAGTTGTAATTAGAGCTGCTGAAAGGGGCATTGTGCCTTCTGGCTGTCTTAGGGCAAGTGTCATCACTTAAGTATCTGGCATCTGATGTCACATTGTTCCCTGGGAGCTGTCCCTTGCAGTGGTCATGGTACTTGTTTCATTGTCCAGAGACTGGGGCCAACAGCAGGCCAGAGTGCTGGTTTATAGGGTGTGCTTGGGGGCGTGTCCAAATGCCTGCCAGGCCTCCCTCCAGGCCAGGACGCTTGGTCTGGGGCCCAGCAACCTGCATTTTAACAGATCCTTTTTGGGGTCCTGAGCTCATTTTCTTCACTTTTAAAAATATTTAATTCAGGCCAGGGAAGATAGCTCAGTGGAATAAGCAATTGCCTGGTAAGCACAAGGTCCTGAGTTCAATCTCTGGTACAAAAAGCAAAAAAAGAGCTGTCTGAAAAACATCCCTCATGGGGCCAGGGAGATGGCTCAGTGGAATAAGCGCTTCCCTGGCAAGCGCAAGGGCCTGAGTTCAATCCCTGGTTCCGCCAAAAAAAAAAAAAAAAGAAATAAAAATATTCAGTTCATCAATTCATATTAGTTATACAGAGTAATGGGTTTCAATTCAGTGTAGGGGTACATGCAGGAAATAATAGATACACGGGAAGAATCAACAAATGGACTGGATCAAGTTAAAAAGCTTATGCACAGCAAAAAAAAAAAAAAATCAACAGAGTAAAGAGACAGCCTACACAATAGGGGAAAATCTTTGGCAGCTACTTTTCCAATAGATTAATATATAGAATATATGAAGAACTCAAAAACTTAATACCCCTAAACTAAATAGCTCAGCCAACAAATGGGACAAATGAACAGGTTCTTCGCAAGAGAGTGTGAGGGCCTCTCACTCTCAAGAGCTGCCTGGGATTCTGATTTTCTGGTTGTTAAGCGGTCTTTAACTTGACTCCAGGATACACTGACCACACCTCCTGCCCAGCAGCCTAAAATCAAGGGCAGGCCCAAACTGAGCTTGGCCTTTCCTGCTGAAGTCCAGAGTTAGGAGCTCTTCCTGAGCAGGAAGGTGGCAGGGAGTGGGCCTGACAATTGCCCACTGGGTAGGGGGTTGGAATGGACAGTCTGGTCCAAGCTGGATGTTCTGCGAAGACAGAGGATTGTTGGTGATGCAGGACCTCCAAGTCATATGGGGAAAATAAATACACTTCCCAACCTGCTAGATATCCACTGAGTTCATGTACCCAAAGTCAAAGAATGAATTCTAAGGAACAAAAGAGGTTAAGGGGATAAAAAAATCTCTCTTTCTCTTTTTTTTTTTTTGGTGGAACGGGGGTTGAACTTAGGCCCTTGCGCTTGCCAGGGAAGCACTTTTTCCACTGAGCCATTTCCCCAGCCCCAAGGGTAGGAAAATCTATTGGGGAAAAGCAATGAAGAATAGGAAGGGCTCCTGAGAGACAGGAGGGTCCCGAATGGGCTGCCGAAGAGTCCACTTTTCAAAGCAAGATTTATAAAGCAAGATCATGAGGTGGTTTCAATGTGGGGGGACAAAATTATGATCAACCAATAAGATTACCAGTGCTGCTGTGTAGATAATGTTGATCCAATCATGTAGCAGTTCATGTAACAAATGTGCATGGATGATACCATAGCCTTGATGGCCAACCTATGGTCTTAGTCTTGTCTTAGTCTGACTGGGTGGGAAAGGATGACCCCACCTTAATGAGATAATGGCTTGTTTGTATGGGAAATCTTCAAAAGGGTGGTACCAATAATCTCAAGCTCGTAAACATAGAGAGGTACATAAGCCTGGCCATTGTGACTTTACTCTTCTCCAGAGAAGCCACCAGGTGCTGTGTTCTCATCTTTTGCACTGACTGCCCCAGGGCCCAGTCCATCTGATGCCTATGATATTTTATCTGACCTAGCTATCTATAACACTGAGACGAAGACATTTTTCTCTTCTGGAGAAATATTTTCTTTTTCTTTTTTTAAAAATAATTTTATTGAGAAACAAATAGCAATGAGACAGTTTCAAAACTGATTTTAGGGCAGTTTCAATGACTAAGATATTGCATATTGTTGTCTTCATAGTGGTTATTCATAGTACAAGATGCAGACATGATATCCTGTCCAAACACTATTAGTACAAATCTTTCTTCTCATTGAGTTAAGACAAAGTAGCTGTATATTCTATTTTGTATATACAGATACAAAATGGTCCTTCATTTGTATTTCCCTTTTTTGTTTAGTTTTGTCAGAGAAGGATATTCCATTGCCATTTAAATATTGTAGGTTCATGAATTCAGTAAAATAATCCATTGTAGTCCTGTAGTCCATAATAGTAATGAGTTGTCCATAGGACTGGCAATGTCAGAAGTTGTTGACTTGAGTCTTTTACAGCTCAGCATATTAATACGGCTTTACTTTTTATACCTAATTTTTATACTTTTCTGCTGGATGGTTAAGACCAAGATAAAGCAAGAGCTGTATAACAAGAAATGTAACCTTTGTATCTGCCAAGGTCAGTCAGGTACCCTCAGGACTTACTCTGAAACCCTGTACCACTCTTTGTAGATCCCTTGTCCATGTCAGCCTTGTGGATGAGTCACGGCCATTGATTGACCAATTTGCTCTCTGTGGAAGCCTGAGAGAATGTCTTCTCTCCATGTGACTCTCCTTAGGCAGAGAACTATTTTCTAAAACATCAGTACTATGAAGAGAGGGGCGATAGAGGAGGAGAAAGGAAGAAGCGGGGCAAGAGGTAGAAGCAAGATGTGGAAAAAGAAGGAAAAAGAAGATAAGAGAGAAGGGAATAAGACTGAGGAGAAGAGAAAGAGAAAATGTTCTGTGTTTTGGAGCCAGAGCCTATTCTTAGCAGCCCTGTAAGGTGAGATTTCTGACACACATTGGCTCTGAGAAGTTTTGCACTGAAAAAGCCTTCGACCGCAAAAGTCCTTCCCCTGCTGTATGTATTGATTATCTCACAAAGTAGGACACTGCGGGACCCTGTTTGAAAAGCTCTGGTCTAGACCAACACCAGGCGCTGTTCTCTGTAGTAGCAATAGGCCGTGCAAACAGCGCTCCATTCTGACCCCAGCCCCATTTTGGAGAGGTCATTTGATGCTGCTGTTTGGACTAATGTTAAAAGAAGAAGAAGAAGAAAAAAAGAGTGAGAATTCTGTTCAACTACATTGAAAAATGTTTAGGGAAAATCAGAGATCTGAGAGGGGCGGAGGGCTGGTGAGCCGCCGGACCGGGTGCCGCGCCCAAGCTCCAGGGCATCTTCCTGCTTCAGCAGCCAGGGAGAGGATTCCAGGGAACACTTGACTTCAGTCCCAGGAAGATGATTTTTACTGGAGAGAGAACCTCACAGACTCTTCCCACGGATGCAGCCTTCCTCTAAAGAGATGCTATAATTCAGACTCAGCCTTTTGGTTTATTCCTCAACAGAGAAGCATTGCGGTAGAATATAATTTGAGCCTTTCCCTGTGCAAAGGATTCAAGATGAAAGTGTTTACTCAAACCAAGGAAGCCCCGGTGAGGCTGCGTCTCTGCTGTGGCTCCTGCTGTCCCTTCCCAGGGCAGTTGTTTTGCTTTTCAAGTGCCTGCCCTTCCAAATCCCTGTCAGATGACTATTGTCTCACTGAACTTCACGGTGAGGTTTATGACTCTGATTGCAGCAACTGTCCTCTGATTAAACACATTTAGAGTTTGAAAAATTAAGTAACTTGCCCAGAGGGACACAACTAGAGCCTGCGAGTGGTAGCAAGGATTCTGGTCCTGGTTTAGCTGACTCTAACATGGAAAACTGCGCCTGCTGCACTGTGTAATGTCAGGTCTCCTTGGCTGGCTTAGTATTTCCTGAGTCCCCGGTCCAGCAGACCCCAGGGGTGTAGAACACAGCTGCTCCGCAGGGCCCCAAAGGCCTCCCAGGCCTGCAGCGCACTGCTCCTCAGCTGGGTTAGGTGTGTTTCTCTTAGGGGGCTCAGGTCTGGTGAGTGAGGTGATCAGGTACACAGATCCAGTTTGTCCACTTCATCCTCCAACCTACTCCAGCGCAAGGGGCCACTCTGGTCTTTCTCTCGGTCTCTGTCACCTATTTGGTTCTCTAATAGAGATTTTGAATGAAAACTGAAAAGACCAGGAGACTCCCTTTCTTTAAATTGTGTGTGGCTGCAGGAAAGAAGGGAGGCCCACAGATTTCCTAGTCAAGGAAACAGGCTTCAAGCCAACTGTACCCCAATGGTTGGGGGTGTCTCGCTGTGGAAGGTCTAGGTGGGCAATGAGCTCAGCATTTATGGATCTGTGGACTCAAAGGCCACAAATCTGGGGTGACAGTCTCTCTGCAGCATGAGGGGTGGTCAGGCCCCATCAAGAGAAGATGAGGATCCCTGAGGCTACTGAGTTTGCTTTTCAGTTCACTTCAGATCTTTCCAGTGGCCTGAGGGAAAGCCTTCCTGCGGAGCTACAGTGGTTCTCCAGCCGTGCTTTGACAGAGGGCCGAGCTCAGGCTTCAGCAGCTGCCTCAGACTCAGTTCACTGTTTAGTTTCCTTTGAATTTATTTTTGGAAAGAATTTATTTATGGCAAATAATGCTTTAGTTTTCATTTTTAAAACTAAGACTAAGGGCCAGCCAAATAGCTCAGTGGATTAAAGCACCTGCAAGCAGGTGCAGGGACCAGGGATTCAATCCCTGGGCCAGCCCCACACCTCATACCCCACACCCTGGGCCAACTCAGATGGCAATTAAGACTGAGCATGGTGGCACGTGCCTGTAATCCTAGCTCTTGGATCACTACAAGTCTGATCTAGTAATGAGTCCTTGAGACCCTTCCCTAAAATACAAAACTAACTAAATAAGTAAATAAATCTAAGACCAATGAATTTTTTGCAAATGAAGTTATTTAAGTAGAAGCAGACAAGCACAAGGGTGCAGCTGAGCCCATGGCAGCAGGGGTGGGGTGCTTGGGAAGCCCCCACTCCCTACCCTGCTGGTCCCTCCTGAAGAATGGACACCTTGCTTCTCCCTGGTCCACCCTCCACCTCCCATTTCCCATCGCTGGCAGGACATTTTGAGCAGAGGTTCAGCCTTCTGTATGCTGTTGGCATGACCAGAGTGCTTTTCCTCTTCCTAGTTTTTCCTCATGGTTTTCCCAGATCTCATGTCAGGTTCCCTGGAATCCTTATACGATAATCAGGAAATTCTGAAGTGCTGACCAGAGTGCAACTGATTGATACTCATATATGCCTGGAATACATCTATGTCTGAATATTATTTAACTTTTATATTAAACTTGAAGTCATGACTGATTCCTCCAGCAGCGAGGGTAAAGAGGACCTTTGGAGGTTATTTAGGGCCTTTCAACTCCTCAAATCCTCCCAAGAAGCCTGGTGGGGTGGGAGAGCCAGGGGAGGCATACGACAGGCATGCACGGGAGGGTTGTAGCCCGTTCCACTGCCCAGTACGCCCCACACAGAATGCTAGAATGTACCCCTTTGCAGTGGAAAAGCCACAGCAATGAAGACTGCAGGAAAGGGGATGAGGGAGTTGCCCGGATTTTGCCTAATGAGGCAAGGATTTTTATCCCAATGCCAATAATATACTCAGTGAGCAGAAAAGGAGCTCAGAGGTGCTGCTAGAACCGGACCCAGTGGAATGTCAACTTGACTATTCAGAGTGAGATTCCAGAAGAACTACGGTGGAGTATAAGTCACAGGAACATTTGCACTGGGCTTTGACATTCACATAGCAGTGTGTAGGAGAAAAAGGTAATATAGAGAATGGAAATCCGGCCATGGGCCATGTGTCTATCTATGATTCCCATTAGATTCTCCAGCAAAGTGGCGATACTAATAATTCAATGGTAGTTTGATAGTTGTAGCACCCTGTGAATTCTGACACTGAATCCTTAAAGCACCACTGCAAGCCATGCACTGCTCTACTGTAGAGATAAGGAACGAAAACGTTGGATTAAATTTCCTAAGTTCACTTCGTTGGTGACAGATACAATTGGCCTTTGCGCCCAGCGTTTGACTCGGGGGCAAGGAGGGCACACCTAGGCCGAGGGGTGCGACGGCAGCCCTGCTTGGGTCTGTGGCAGCAGTGGGGTGAGCCCTGTGCCACTCTTGTAGCACCTGGTATCTGTGGAATCCCATGGATATGTAGAGTTAACCTCAATAAAAAATTAGTAAAATAGTGTAAAAAAGGGAAAAGGACGGAGGAACGAAGGAAGCCATGGCTGGCTTAGCTTCAGCAGTGTTGGGTAGAGTGGGATGGAGGTGGGGCCGGCAGGGGCCTCCATCAGCCCCGCTCTGGAGCCAGAGGGAGGGTGCTGGGCCCCCTGGACCCTCCTGGTTTACTCAGTGTAACATTCTGTTATGGACTGGCTTTTTCCCACAAGTTCATATGTTGACGTCCTAAGACCTGAGACCCCAGAATACGGCATTATTTGGAAGTAGGGTCCTACTAGAGGCGATCAAGTGAAACCGGGCGCACAGGGAAGGCCCCGACCTGACGGAGCTGGCCTCATGCCTAAGGGTCCCTGGACACAGAGACACATGCTCGAGGAGGGAGAGTAGGAAGGGGTGCTTCTGCTCCCCTGGAAATGGCAGAGCGCCCGAACACACAGGGGGCTGGAAAGGCCCACCGCGGCCTCTTCCTCCAGCCCTGGGACAGCGGCCCCACCCACACCTTAGTCTGGGCCTCCAGCCCCAGAACTGGGGGGTGCCACACATCCCTGTGGCTCCAGCCCTCAGTGTAGGCCCCAGGAATCCAGGACCCCGCATTCCTCTGCCTCCGAGGGCGTGGAGGGCGTGGCTTGTGCTGTCTCTGACCTTCCCCACCCCCTCCTGAGTCCTGTCTGCCCTTGGCCACACCCACCTTCTCTGAGGCTGTCACCCTTGTGCTGCCGCGCTTCTCCTTGTCCCCATTTGTGTTGCTACTCACCCATCTTTTCCGTCTCAATCATCAGCGTTTTGCTGACCCAGAGGGAGACAAAGACCCAAAACACAAGGTAAAGAGCAAGGTGGGCTTGACAGGGCAAGAGTGACAGTGAAATGGCGAAGCAAGATAAAGAGAGGGAGCTGCTGGGTGCCCAGGCGGGGCCTCGAGGAGAGGAGGAGCAACAGCTCTACTCTGGCCACAAGCAGAACCAGACAGGCTCAGGGTTCCCATGTGCTGAATTAATGATTCACACTGCAAGGAAGCAGGGAATCCCAAGCCCTGCGTGGGCAGCCCAGGTAGCTGGAGGCCGCCCACCTTCCTGCCCCGGGACTGCACTAAGACTCTGCTTCTCAGGGCAGCTCCGCTGGCTGCTGCTTGAGCCAGCCCAGTGTAGATCTGCAAAGTTCCAGAGGGGAGCAGGAAGCAGAGATGACACGAGCTTGCCTTCCTCTCACAGAGGCAGAGGGCTCTGTGTTGGGCTCATCTGCAGTGTGGGGCTCGATGGCTTGGAAGGGTGTTCTGTTTGCCAAAAGGAATTTTTCAGCCCCCACCCGAGAGGCTGGTGGAGCTGGCTGGCTGCTAATTTCATTTTTCTAACTCAACACCTTGGCAAGGCTTGGCTTCTCCAGCCTCAGCCTCTTGGAACTTCATACCCACCTCCCTCAGCCAAAGCAAGCACGAAAGCTGTGACTCACCAGAAATGTTCGTTGCTATTTTCTGGCCATAAAAAAAAGCAAATATATACATTTGCACAAGTTCCAACATTATGTCTTAGCTCAGCAGCTTCTGCTTGCCGAGGAGACACTTGGATGTAAGATTGGAAAAGCAGAAAGGTCACGCAGACTGTGTCCCTGCGAGAGAGCCAGCCCAGGTTTGTTTTGCCATCTTCCATGAGTGAGGCCAGGCAGGCGAAGCATTGCTGCGTGGGGAGCTGGGCTGCAGGCAGAGGAGTCCTTGGAGAGGGGACGGCTGAGGCTGCAGGCCCCTGAGCGCCGGTGTCTGGCTCTGCCGAATGTGGCCTGGGGTGCCTACTCCTGCTGTTGCCAGAGAAGCTAGTGGCAAGACAGAGCTTCCTGCACCCACCAGAGCCACTTAAGCCCTACAAACCCTGCCTCTCCCTGTGCCTCTCCACCTCTGTCACCTGGCTTTCTGGGCTCTAGCTGCACAGGCCTTCTGCAGGCACCACTGCAGAGGGACCACAAGCTCTTTTCAGGGTATGTTCATGTGGCCAGGCCCCAGGGAGTGGCCAGGCCCCAGGGAGTGGGTGACCTCCCTAAGATCACAGAAAAGAGGGCAGACCCTTGAGCCCCCAGGGGCTCAGCGTGCCATGGCCCCTCTGTGACCGGCCAGGCAGCAAGGGTCTGGTCCCACCATGGCTGAGGCCAGCTTTCCACAGACCGGCCCATTCCACCTGTGAAGCCGCAGACAGGTCAGCCTTTCCATCAACACCTGAGTGCCATCTGCCGCAGGACTGGGAGGTGACTGCAGGCCAGACTGTGCCTGCCAGGTGATGGTGGGTGTGGAGCAGCTCCGCTGAGAAGCACCCCCGGGCTCATTGTCCAGCTCTGGCCCTCTTCTGGGTCCCCAGCAGGTGGTGTGGTCCTGCCCCATCCTCCTGCCACAGCCTGGCCAGATTTCCCGGGCCCAGACCACTCCTCACGTGTGGCTTGTAGGTCTGTAGCTTGTGTGATTCTTCTGTTTCATATGTCAGCCATGCACTTGGCGCCGGCCCCACATCTGTCTCATGCCAGAGGCCTCCTCGGCTGCTGAGCCCTCAGCCTGTGCTCTCACAGTGAACTCATTCGCTCTTCCTCCCGCCAGGCCCCACCTCAGCTGGCTTCCTCTCCTCCCACAAAGGGCCCTTCTCCTTGTCCAGGTGCCCAAGCCAGAGAGCAAGGGTCACTCTGCACATCCTCCTCACCCCGCCCCAGTCCGCAGGCCTAGCTAGGCTTACCACCTCAGGACCTCCTCTTCCTGCGAGCGAGTGGCAGCTGCAGTGGGCAGCCATGCCGAGCCCTTCAGCGGCCCCTCTGCTCCCGAGACTCGAAGGCCCTCTGCCTCAAGGACTCGGCCTCCTTCTTCTGCTTCACTGGTCACCCCAACTCCACCGCAGAACATCGTGCAGGGGACCCTTGGTGACATAGCCCACCAACATGCGTGTTTTTGCTTCACACTGGGCCACTGGCCATCATGTTTACCCACCCAGAAAGCTCCCGGGAAGTAGCTCCAAGCCGACTCTCATGCTCAATCTAGAAAGGGCCTCCTCCATCTGGAAAGCCAGCCGTGACCCCCGCCACCAACACCCCTCTGGCCAGGCAGCTGTGCCTCTGGGGTCTTGCAGGTGGGGGCTCTCCAGCTTTGGTCTCTGCTACATGTGCAGCCCCTGGTTGTAAACACACACATTCTCTCTCTCTTCCCCTCTCTCTCTGTTTAGAACAATGGAATGAGCCCAAAGCGCTCACCCGCTGCCTCCATAGCTGCATTTCAACTCCTTCCCTCCTTCCTCCTTCCCTCCCCTCCTCTCCACTCCTCCTGCCTCTACCTGTGACTCAGAGGAAGCTGCTGTGCTGTCTGTCCCCCCCCCCCACGCTTCTGTGTCCAGGTGATCTAACTGATGGCCCCCACAGCATTCCCAAGGCCCCTGAGGGGATCCCTTGCCTTTCCCTTCCCCCTGAACTCAACTCCAGCTGCGACCCCAATGGTTTTGCTCACTGAACCCCTCTATTCCCTTCCTGCATTCCGGGTTGAACTAGGCCCAAGAGCAGTTTGGTCATCTCATCTCTCCTTTGCTCCTTCTACCCCATCTCCAAAAGCAGCAACTATTTTCGACCCCAGCCTGTTTTCCCCTTCTATTTTCTCATTTTGTTTTTGCGGCACTATGGTCAATAACCCAGGGCCTGTTCCTGAGACACATCCCCATCACTTTTTTATGTTTTGTTTTGAGACAGAGTCTCATTAAGTGGCGCAGGCCGAGCTTGGGTTCACCATCATCCTGCCCCGGTCCCTTCCAGTGCTGGATCACAGATGTGCATCCCATGCCCAGCTCTCCCTGTAGGCCATCTCCACTGCCGCCATCACACCATCCTGTTGCCTGAGACCCCAGTGCGCAGGTTCCTCTAGGTGGGTTCACCTTCTTGCCTCTGCCAAATCTGCGCAGTAAACAGGAGAAGCATTCGAAGCTAGCTCAGCGGAGATGGAGGGGCTCACTGCCCCTTTGCCACCGCCTTGCCGTGTACAGGTAGACAGAGTCGCATAAGTAGGGAACAGAGCGGAGGGCAGCAGCAGGAGAGGGGCAGGTCTCCCCGCCTGCCTGTGTTTCAGCCACCTCAGCTCCTCTTCCTCTTTCTGTGACCACCTGGGGTCAGCAGCTGTAAGTTCTGTCACTTCTGGGCTGAGGAGGGGAGGGGGTGCTGGTTTTGTGCTCAGCAGGAGGAAGTCTGAGAAAGTGCTTATGTCTAAAAGAAAAAAAAATCTAAATTTTGAAGTTTGATTTCATAGTGCTGGCTATGATTCCTTTGCTTGAATGATTTCTGGAACTTGGCAATCTCCAGAGCAGGCATTCTTAATTCTGGCCACCTATTAGAGTCTCCCAAGGAGTGTTTTAAAATCCAGACATTCCGACTCAATCCGTCTTGGTGGCTTTTATTTTTTACTTGCTATTATTTTGGTGGGACTGGGGATTGAACTCAGGCCCTTGTACTTGCCAGGGAAGCGCTTATCCCACTGAGCCATCTGGCCCTTCTGGTGGATTTTGAAGTTGCCCTTGTGATTAAGTGTACAGGACAGGTTTCGGAAGCACGTGGTCTACAAGACAATGTTCCAGCGCCTCAGCCTGGCATTCTGTGACCATGACAATCGAGGCCTCACCCTGTCCTCCCAACCTCATGTCTGACACTCTTCCATTAATGGGGCCAGGATTGCAGCCCCCTGAGCCTGAGGCGCTTCTCTACGTTTGCAGTCACGCTTGCTGCCACCTATCGCTCCTTCCCTCGCTCCTCCTGATCACTTGGAAGAAGTCTCAGCTGCCCAATAGACCCAGCATCCCTGTGGCCTGCTCTTCCAGAACATCCGCTATGGAACAGCCATATTGCTTGGACCTGGGTAAGACAGCTACAGCAGGAACAATCCGTGCCCTCAAGGAACTCTCCTTGGGGTGAGGTACGGGGTGCGGCCACGACAAGCAGAAGGTATTCGTCAGCTTTCCGTCACTATATTCAATGCACAAGATGACTAACTTACGAAGAGGAAAGGTTCGCTCCGCTCGGAAGTTTGGAGGCTGAGGAAGATTGCTGCTTTTAGTGCAGTCTTAGGCAGCAGCACATTATGCTGTGAGCCCATGGTGCAGCAAAGCTGCTCACTTCAGGGCCACCAAATGAAGAGGACGCGGGGACTGGGCCTGACCACGCCCCCAAGGATCTGGGGACCTCCCACTAGGCTCCACCTCTTAAAGGCCCCGCCACCTCTCAGTTGCATACACAGTGAACACTCCGGATCCAAACTGCAGCGCAAAGTTCTCAAACTTGTGTGTACCTCAGAATCACTTGAAAGGCTTTCAAAACGCAGAAGCTGGGCTGTAGCAACCCTGACAACTTGCATTCCTAGCAGGTTCCAAGTGGTGCCAAGGCTGCGGGCCAGGAGCACTCTGGGAAGTGCTGAGAAGGGGAGGGAGCTGGTGGCCAGGGGAAGAGACAGCTAGCACGCTCCAGGTGGTGGGAACAGCATGTGCAGTTGTTTCCATGGGAAAGAACCTGGGGTGAAAACCCATGGGGTTGCGTGGTGACACAGAGGGCAAGCGAGGAAGGAACACAGCTACTGCCGCGGCTCCCCCAGCCCAGTGGTGCCTGCACACTCCCCGCTGTGGACTCAGGCCGCCTCCTCTCTCCAGCCAGATGGCAGTGAACCCCTCCCAGGGAGCTCTGTGCCCCGTCTCGTGTGGGTGTCCACAGCCCACCCAGAACTTGCCAGAGCAAACACATAGGGACTCTGGCTGGCTTGAGCTTCCGTATTCTTGCTCTTTCCAAGAACCAAGCAAAGGAGAAGTGTTTTTCTCTCTCCCACTGCAGCATGTCTAAATGTTTTATCATCCTCTTCTTTCCTGAGACAGTTCCCAGAACCATTAACTCCACATCTAAATAGAATTCTTTTTGCTCAAGTTTCTGCTGTCTAGACAAATTCTTAGCCTATGTGGTAACAGGAAGAGGAGTACCTGGAGGTCCAGTGGGCCCTGACCTGCCTTTCCAAGCCTCAGGAATTGGAGGGAAGGTGGAGGAGGGGACAGCGTGCCCTAGTGCTTGCACTTGGCTCTGGGAGGAGGGTGCAGCCATCCTGGGAGTCAGCAGAGTCACCCTCCACAGGAGCAGGCAGGGCAGGCCTGGGGGACCTGGGCGCTCTAGGTGGCCTCCCTCCCGTGGCCTCCCTCCCGTGGCCTCCCTCCCGTGGCCTCCCTCCCGTGGCCTGCCTTTCCCATGTCTTTTTCCATACTGGAAAGTGGAGTGAGAGACACACTCACAGGAGGAAACAAGAGTTCTGGCACAGTTATTCCACGTGGTACTGTAGGAGCAATGGTTTGAATAGTTTTGGTTTTTAATTGCTCTTCTCTCTGCTGCCTTGGAGAATAGGGTACAAATGCCCTCTGCCTTGGTAAAGTATGGCCAAGACATGGATCTTCTCAAGGCCAGAGAGATTGCTCAGTGGTCTGAGCACTTGCCTGACAAACAAGGACCCAGGTTCCATCCCAAGGGACATATGCCATTCTGGCCCCGCTCTGGGCCTGCCAAGCTGGCCACTGAGACCCGTCATGGGGGTGCATCCCTGCAATCCCAGCTCCGGGGAGGCTGAAATAGGAGACTCACTGTGAGTCTGAGCCACATAGCGAGACCCTGGACCAAACAAAGAAAAGAAAAAGAAAGAGGTACAATCTTTGCTTCATTCATTTGGAAAGTGGAGGGATACAGATTGGTGGTTTGCAGATGCCCTGGGGGGCTTGGTACAACCCAGATGGCTGGGTACAGCCATGGGGTTTCTGATTCTGCAGGGGCTGGAGAATGTGCATTTCTAATATGTTGCCAGTGGGCTCTGGTGCTATCCAGGAGCATTTTCAGATCTCCAGTTTTAGCACAGTCCCCAGCTAGAGCTTGCTAAGAATTTATCAATCCTGAACCTGACCCCTCCCTGAAGATAAGCTGGATTCCCCCAAGCCTCCTGGCTGCTCCAGGAAGAGGCACAAGGCTCGTGTTTCCAGGGGCCAAGAGACTCCTGGGAGGGATAAATGGGGCACTCAGGGGTCATAGAGACGGGAGAGCCCATCTGTTGTTCTTGCCATTGCATACTTGTAGAAATCATACGGGTAGTTCAGATATAGTTGGCTGAGCATTCCTCAGCCCCAGAAGTGCAGGTGCTTACAGCAAGTGCTGAGGGAGAAGGAGGTGGCCCAGGACTTAAAGTCATAGACCTGCCAGGTTCTGGCCCAGAGCTGCTCTGAACTATAAAGGGTCACTTTTGCTCTTCATGCCCTGCAGGGGTGTGGTGAGGGATGAAGGGCAAGGGTTGGTAACTTTGTCAACGTGGTGACAGTTGTAGTGGAGCCAGGCTGAGCTGTCTTGGTTTCCACAGGAAGGACCAATACCTGCTGTCACCAGTGAACTGTTGGTATCTGGTCCTACATCAGACCCGGCGGGAGAGCCGAGACCACGCCACACTCAATGACATCTTCATGAACAATGTCATCGTCCGCCTCTCCCAGATCAGCGAGGATGTCATCAGACTCTTCAAAAAGGTAGGTAAGGGGCCACCTTGCCTGCCTTAGGCCGCTGCCCAAGCTTGCATGGTGACTTTCTGCCACCATGGCAGGTGCGGCTGGGGGGCAGGGGACCGGAAGAACAGCATGGAGGCTGGACTTGGGATGGCAGCGCTGGTCTGAGCTCTGGCTGGGCCCTGGCAGACTGCGTTCTCCACACGCCTGCAACCGCTGCCCCCGGAGCGGCAGCCTTCTCCAGGCTAGATGGGTAGTGTTCACACACTGAAGGGGCCTGCAAGAAGGCAGGTGAGCATGCTTGCAAGCGTGGCCGCTCGGAGATGACACGCCAGCGTTCTAGGGATCTCTTCAGATGTATGTGTGCAAATGTATTTTCTCTGAGTGCTTATAATGCATTTATGTTGTAGCGTATCAGAGCATTTTTCTCAAGTGAGATCATGTGACACTGTTACCTGCTTACGTCACCTCACAAAGTACGGAACACCGTGTTACAGTTTTCCCTATCAAAATATATAATTTTCTCTCTGTTTTTTGAGACAAGGTCTTGCTATGCTGCACAGGCTGGTTTCAGTAGTCTTCCTGCCTCAGCCTCCTGTGGCTGGGACTACAGACGCATGCCACACTATGTCCCCCGAAGCCTGTGTATCAGGAGCCCCTCACACAGTGCTGAATTCACTCCTGCGAACATCAGTTTGCTCATCTAAAAAATGATCATGCCACTTAGCCTCTGTGAGCTTCATTCTTTGTCCAATGGGATTTAAATCACTGGCCCTCCCCAGGGGCAGTGCAAAGGTGAGACACACCGAGGACCAGGGAGATAGCTCAGTGGTCTGAGCGTCTGCCTGGCAAGCACAAGGATCCAGGTTCAATCCCGGTACTGCAGGCCGTGCCAGCCCTGAAACCCAGGCTTGTAATCCTAGCTCTGGGGAGGCAGAGACAGGACAGTCACTACAAGTCTAAGCTGTGTAATGAGACCCTGTATAAAATAAATAAATACAAAGGTTTTAAAAAATTAAAGATTAAACAAGTGGAGCGTGTGGAGGGAAATTGGGGCGTGGGCTCTGGGGATAGCTCTCTTAAATACTCAGATTCATAATTCTAGTTTTATCTTTTATTAGCTCCACTCTCTGAGCCTCCATTTCCTCACTTGGAAGGTGGGGATAGGAATACGGTCAGGGACGCTGGGAAGGTTGTCACCCCTAAGTACGGGACAGAGGGGAGTCCTGACAGCACTCAGAGGAAGCTGGCTGGTTGACCGAATATGAGGGACGGTCATTACCAAGAGGATCCAGCTCATCTCTTCTAGGTGACAATTTAAGAGATTTTGGACTGAGGATTGCTGGAAGCACTGGGAAGTGAACAAATTGATTGCAAATACTTTATAATCATCTCTCTTTGTCACAGGCTCATTCCCAGCACACAATGCACTTCTGATCTCCTCTTGGGGCTGTGTTTTATGAAATGTGGTCTAAGTCTGATATTTGCATAAGCAAATATAATTAGGAAGATAAATACACCACACACCCCCCAAAAACAAAAAGTCACCCAGTGCTGCACACAGCCCAGCAGAAGAGAGGCAGAGGGCTGGGATCCTGATTCCGCTACAACCCCAGCTCTTGCCCAAAGCTCTGAATGGCTTTTCTCTCAGGCACAGAGCGGCCTATTGGGCCGTTAGGAAACGCAGGGTCTTTTTCCTGAGCTGAGCCCCAGACGAGTGAGATAAATCTTCTCAGTTCTCATTTAAGGCTGACAGCAACTGACTGGTGATGGAGGTTAACAGGGTGGAAAATAATGGGGAAGTGTTCACAGCTGAGCTCGGCCGCGCTACCAGGCCTGTGCCCGCGGAACAAAGGAAATGACCGGCCCGGCCCCCTGGGCCCGGAGAGACAGGCTGGAGCCTGGCACAGCCCCTTTGTGTTGCATCAGTTATGTGTGACCTGGTGCCCAGGGCGGGCCTGTCCTGTGCAGTGGGAGGCCCAGGGCCCCCGGGGGCCAGCCGCAAGACAGAGCTCCCCGCTGCATTTCACAGGAGGGAATGCGTTGGGCTTTGGCCCCTTGGCAGCAGCATGCTTGGTGGTTTTGAGCTTGTCTTCAAACTCCTCTCTCTGACCACCATTGGGCAGGTCTTACCAAACCTCGGTTTTCTCATCTGGAAAGTGGAGGGGGAAACAGTTGAAGGATATAGCACAGGCGTAGTGTCCAGCAGGTGCCCGCCTACCGGGAAGCCAGCTGAGAACAGAGACCCTTCTGTTCCCCGGGCTGCTCCTCGCCTAGCTGCCCTGTCTCGCTGCTGGGGCAGGCGGCATGGAACAGGGGCAGAAGCATCTTCAGCCTGTGTCCCTTTGTGAGGCTGGATGGCTGCCAGCCTACCTGCTTCGATCTACCTTTTCTTTGTCCTCCATTTCCCCTCTCACAGGGGACTCTCTTCAAGGGCTAGAAATAGGCCTGCATCCCAGAAGTCCAGGCAGGCGGCCCTTGCTCAGAAATCCAGCTCAAGCTGCTTTAAGGGAAGAGGGAACCTTCCAGCTCTTCTGAAGTGAGCCTGGATTCTGGGGAACAAAGAATGTTATTAGAACCCAGTCTCCGCAGCTCGGCTCAACTTCTCTGTTTCCACTTCTGAGGGGAGTTTTCAGGAGACTCTGGCCCCCAGGGCACTAGCGGCCCAACATCCTGCCCGCCTCAAGTCGCTCTTCCTGGAAATGCTTGCTTGGGGTTCTGATGAGCCCAACGCAGCTCACCTGAGGGCTTGCTCCTGAACCCGTGTCTGTGACCAGGAGATGTGGCGCTCCAAGTGTCAGCCTAGGAAGCACACTGCCCCTGAAGCCAGACACAGATTCAGCTCCATGAGACCATGGGAGGGGCTTCCCCAAGAAGGCTTGGGGCCCTCTTACAAGACAGGAAAGGTGGCGACAGATGCTGGCCTTCCTCTGCTGGACTCTCTCACCAGGGGGCGCTCACGATCTCTCAGGATACCTCATTCCCTTTGAGATAACCATGATGGATAGAAAGTTCTCCCAAGGCTGACAGGAAATCTTACAGTGCTTCCATTCCTCTGGGACACAGCCTTGAGGGCCACATTGGTGGAATCCACGTGAAACCTTGTCCGTTGTCAGAAGACAGAAATCAGGATCACTTGTCTTGGTCTTGCCTGGTGGTTCGCAAACATTCCGGGCTGCTTTCCCCCTCGATGAGGCTCTGCGTTCCCTCCCCACCCTGCTTGTCCTCCTTGACTGTGCTCTGTCTTCTCTCACCCACAGAAGCCAATATTCAGAAGCAGCTGGAAAATCCTAGGAAGGTCTTGCCGTCTCAGAGTATGCCCGGGATGTGTCAGAATGACTTAGATGGCTGGTGTAAGGCAGAAGCTTGGGCTCCTGCTGAGTGTTTCTAGTCTGGTAGGCCCATGGCATGCTTGGGAATCTGCATTTGTAACGAACTTCCTGGAACTGCTCATGTGGGGATCACATGTGAGGAACAGCTCATCTGTCCACCTCTTTCCACAGATGAGTAAACTGAGGCCTGCATCTGGAGCGCAGAAACCCGCCCCAGACTCAAGCTTTGGGTTTGTGGCCCAGTGTGACCTGCCACCCTGTGTGCTGGACCAGCCGGGAGGCTCTGTATGCATCTCCCTCAGGCTCCCTTCCCACCCCTGAGCGCGTCTGAGGCTGGGCGTTGAAGCCCACCCCATTTTCAGCCTCATGCTATTTTCTTCAGTGTCCCTAACAATAGCCATCCATTATTCTATGCTCTGATGCCTGCAGAATTTAATTACTCTCCCCAGCCGTGATGTGAATTTGATTGCCGGGAGCTGTGGTATTCTGGAGAAAGCACTAATGAGGAAAGACTCTTCGCAGAGAGCAGAGGGCGTTCAGGGGGCCGTGTTTGAAAGCAGCCATTCAGTGTGTGGCCACAAGGACTTTGTCTTGAGTGACTTTTCTCATTCCCGCCCCAAAGATGTCCATCCCATTTCATAAATAAATCAGGGCTTTTGTGTCCAATAATTGCTTTTCTTTGTGACAGAGATCAAAAGCATCTGTGGCCTTGGATTCAAAGCCAAGTTTATTTTTCATGTTTTGCTTGCAGGAAAGAGAAAGGGTTTGCATGCTGGAGGGTCCAGCTATGAGGGCAGGATAGGGGATGAAGTGGGAAAACTGCCAAGGGACAAGACGCCTTCTCCATTGTCTCCCGGGGAGATGGGCCAGCTCAGCCCAGCATCAGCAGGAATTCCCAGCTCATCCAACAAACATATTAATACCAGCATCGCAGTAGATAAACAGTTACAGCAAACAAACAATTAGTGAGTGCATACTGTGCACCATGCCCTTGGCTAAGCATTCTGGGTACATTACATTTGTTGAATCTAAGAAGAAGATGCGGTCACCACCCTGTTTTATAGGTGCTGATAAAGGTGGGAGCTGGGGCTTGAATCCTGGTGCTCTTGAGTCCAGAACCCATGCTCAATGGTAGAGGCAGGTGCCATGGAAGACTGAAAAGGAGATTCATCACAGACCCCTCCTGCAGGGACCTCTGGAGCGGGGGTGGACGGGTGTGAGCAGTAAGGGCACATTGGGATGCAGCACGCAGGGGTGGGCATCGCCACCCAGGGCCTAGCGGAAGGAGGAGAACTCGGAGAAGGGTTTGGTGTTGGGGAGGTGGAAGTTGCAGTGAGTGATGATGGATCAGGGTGCCTCACCCTCAGGGGTCCCCACAGGGGAGCTGGGTGGTGGGCAGCCGTGAGGAACCAGGACTCTCCTGGTTCCTGGAGCTGGCGGAATCCTGCAGAGCTGCCCTGAGAGTAGCAAGGAGACTGGGCCTTTCTGGCCTCAAGTTGCTTGGTCTCTGGAGGTGGACAGACTCCAGGAGGGCTCGTGGGCTTGCGGCTGCCTTTCTACAGTGGGAGTCACAGAAGGCTGGCAGCGAGGGTGTCTGTTGGCAAGGCTTCCTGGAGGAGACACTCGCTGGTCCTGGCTGGGGTCTGAGTGGGGCGGGTTCCTTCACAGTGACGCAGAGCGTGGAGAAGCAGAAGGCAGAGGCCACGGGTAAGGAAGTCTGGCCCTGTGCTGCAGGGTGGTGGAGAGTCAAGCGCAAGTGCTAATGTGGGGGCCAGACCCTGGCTCTGCTCTGCTTTGCAGATCTTCAGCCTGCGAGCTTGGCTCCATACCCTAACTCTATCTGTCAGTGTCACAATGGAACTGCTCTCTTTCCTACAGTTATTGCAAGATTTTAAAATGATCTGAAATGCCTGCCTGTCACATAGGAGGAAATCAGTCAGATTTATTGCTATCAGGATAACTGGGGCTTTGAGAAGGACTTTTGTGAGGTTTGAGCTGGAGCCGGAATGGAAAATGGTTTTATTCAGAGTGCACAGGTTCAGTAAAGGTTTGGAAATAAGAATAAGATCAGGAAACCAGGTACTAATCACTCCTAAATGATGGCCTTGTCATTCCTTTTGTAAGCTTTTGTCATTTTCTTTATTGACTAGTATAGTATGGAGGGAAGAAGCATCCTTAACTTTTAAAAAATATTTATTTATTTATTTATTTATTTGATATAGGGCCTTGCTATGAAGTTCAGACTCAGTGATCCTCCTGTCTCAGCCTCCCCAGTGCTGGGATTATAGGCCTGTGCCACCATACCCAGTTTCTATGGCCAGCTCAGCTCGGGGCCAGCTTGACATGTGGCACTGGGTGTTGAACCTGGGTCCTTGTGCTTGCCAGGCAGGTGGTTAGACAAGCAAGCTGTCTCCAAGCCTGCATCCTTAACTTTTAAAGGGTAGGCTTCTAGATTTTCACCATTTGAGACAAAACCGCCTAGCAAACTAGGAATAAACAGGAACTCCCATAGTCTGATGAAGGGGATTTGCTGAACATCAATAGCAAATCCTCTTGAAGAGGCCACAAAAAAGGCAGCTTGCCTTTTAATGTGTGCCAGCCACATCCAATTAGAAATGTCATTTAAGTGTAGACATTAGGAAACAAAAATGATTGAAAATTGATGTTATTTGTCATTCAGGGATAAATATTTCATAGTTCCCATTACAGTTTCTTCTTTGCTATGAATTAATATTCAGAATGACTTTTCTTTTTTGAGACAGGGCCTTGCTATGCAGTTCAGGCCGGCCTTGAGCTCCCCGTGTAGCCCAGGCTGGCTTTGGACCCACAGCGATCATCCTGCCTCAGTTTCCTGAGTGTGCCACACAATGGCATCAGTGCTTTTTTTTTTAGTTTTAAACATTTAGTTTAAAAGGCTTTCTCGCTTTTTAAATTCTAACTATTGCACCATAATAAGAAAATAAGGTTGGTGAGAATACTGTGATTTGTTGAGGCATTGGCCTTATCAAACCTCAAGGCTTCATCCAAAGTGATAGTCAGTAAACAGGGGGCACTGGAGCATGGCAGACAACTGAGTGACAGTGCGGAGAGCTCGGGAGCAGAGCTGCCACCCAAGGAGCCAAGGGGCACAGTGGAGGAGGGACCCTGCAGCAGAGGAAGAGGGCAGCTGTTGGGTAGGTCGGCTCGTTTAGCTGGCTGTTTGCCATTCCTTATTTTTTAGGAGCTGACTTTGTATACACACTACATACCATAAACACACACACACACACACACACACACACACTTATAAAAAGTCTCTTAGTCTAGAAATATGCTTTATGTAGATGAAAGTGCTAAAGGTAAAGAGCAAAACTTTTTGGAGCAAAAGGTAGATTTTATTTAAAGTTGTAAGGTAGGAAAATGTAGCCTAAAGAAAACATTTTAAACAGTACACCCCATATAGGAAAATATTTATAAATTTTATTATGTAAAAACTCTAAAACCTTACTAGAGTTTCACACTGTTAGGTACGAACCCACGCAATGGACCAGACCAGGCATTCTGACGCGAGTAGAGGATTTACTGGGGGCATCAAGTAAATGGTCTAGTGGACCAAGACAGCAGCGAATAGAGGGGACAGGAGACTTTATAGGATCTTTAGGGGGGGGCTGCAGCTGGAGCAGCTGAGGGAGAGCTAATCTTGGCAGGGCTCCCTGGTCTGTGGGGGTCCTTTAATGTGAACAAAGGAAAGTTTCGTGGTTGTTTGCCCAGGTCAAAGTCAGGGCGACCTGTTCTGCGGATTTGGGACAAGGGGGAGAGTGTTTGGGGCAGGCGCCTGGGAAACTTTGAATCCTGACCCATCCCAGACAATAGTTAGATGAGTAGCTACGTGAAAAGAGAGGAGATTCAGTGTGAACAGAATTAATAAATGGTTAACATTCATAACATAAAAGCAGCTTCTATAACTTAATAAGAAAAAGGTAAACAACCCAGTAGAAAAACAGGTAAGAAGGTCAGGGATATAGCTCAGTGGCAAGGCACCTGCCTGGCAAAAGTGAAGTCCTTAGTTCAGTTTCTGACAACAACAAAAACAGGTAAGAGACACAAATGGTGCAGGGTCACTCAAAGAAAGTTAAGTGATCAAAAATATAAGAAAAACACTACTACTTACTGGAAATTAGGAGGTGATTTTTATTATTATTTACCTAAATTATTGGGTAAATGAAACAAAATAAGACACTCTTTGACTCGCAGGGGATTGGCAAAACTGTCTTATTTGCTCACAAGAACGCTCTACATATTTTCTGTCTTACATATTCTCAGGAAACATGTAAATGGATCTGCTCCTTCAGAGAATGATTAAGCAGACCTGGTATCAGAGCAGGAAGAATTTTAGGCCCTGCAGCCCAGTGACTACACTTCTAGCTATGCCTAAACTATTTTAATATAGCTGCACACACACAATCTTGCATAAAGATATTTGCAGCAGCGACGTGTGTAGTAGAGAAACCAGAGAACAGCATCGAAGTTCATCAAAGAAATGGTTGAGCAAGGTCTGGAGAGTCACACAGTGGGGCATTGCACAAGAGCGAGGACAGAGGAACTAGATGTACAAGCATCAGTCCAGATACAACTTGAAAACAATATTGAGTGGAAAGAGCAAGCTACAGTATGATATTTTTATAAAATTTAAGACAGAGATGAATAGTTTGTATTGTTCTTATTTTTAGACATCTCTCTAGAACAAAGCTGTACCAGTGCAGACACTATAAGTGTAGCATCTCGGACCAGTAGCCAGGGAAAGAGGGAGGAGGAAGGAGCCCAAGAACACTTCAGATGTATCTACAACGTTTTGCCCCTTAAGAATACTTTTAAAGGGCCGGCCAAATAGCTCAGCAAATTAAAATGCCTGCAAGCAGGCACAGAGACCAGGTGTTCGATCCTTGAGCCTGCCATGGCTGGCCCCACCCCAGGGGTGCGATGAGATGGCAATTGAGGCTAGGCATGGTGGCGCGCATCTGTAATCCCAGCTCTTGCTTTTTTCTATTTTTGGTGCAGGGTCTCACTATGCATGCAACCCACAGTCATAGTGATCTTCCTGCTTTTTGCCTCCCATGTGCTGGGATTACAGGCGCGCACCACCACGCCCAGATTGCATCGCCGGCTCAGCGCACCCGAAGGCGGGGCCGGCGCGGCTTGGGGAACCAAGGATCGAACACTGGTCCCGGCGCTTACCTAAGCAAGCGCTTAGTCCGCTGAGCTATACCGCCGGCCCTGTAATCCCAGCTCTTGAGTGACTGTAAATAGGCGGATCACTATGAGTCTGATCTAGTAGTGAGACCGTGAACACCCTGTAGACTCTTCCCTACAATACAGAAAGAAAAAGAAAAAAAGAATACTTTCAAAGCAAAAATGGCAAAACTTTAATAATTACTCTCAGTGGTATGTCCATTCCACTTTTGTGCAGGGTTAGAGAATTGAAATCAAGGGTGAAAAATGAGGAATGGGAGGTGAGAAGCAGGTCAGGCCCTTGGGTGTCAGCTTGAGAAGATGGGTTTTATTTTCTAGCCATTAAAAATTCATTCTTAAATAGGTAAAGCAATCAGCCAAACAAAAGGATAATTAATTTGACATAGTGTATTTGATGGCCTTGGAAAGAGACACTGGAATCAGGGAGAGTAGCTACATACTATTATTGCACATGTACACTTACATACATATTAATGGTGAAAGCTAATAGGTGTGTGAATCAGGGAGGTTGGTATAGGAATGAAAATAAAATGAAAGATGGGTGTGTGAGTAGAGGATAAATGGTAGTTACTGGATAGTGGATGGATGGATGGATGGATGGATGGATGGATGGATGGATGGATGGGGAAATAATGGATGGATGGGTTGGTTGTGTTGATGGATGGATGAAGGAATGGATAGATGGGTGGATGGGTAGATGGATGGATGAATGAGTGGATGAGTGGGTTGGTTGGGTTGATGGTAGATGGATACATGGATAGATGAAAGGATAAATGGATGGATGGATGAGTGGATGGGTGGGTGGCTAGAGGGTGAAAAAGTGGTGGATAGATAGGTAAATACTTCAGTAAAGACATTTTAAAACTATCAGTACTTTATCCTGTCCACCAATAACAAAAGCAAAACAGAAGATCAGCTTATAAAATGACAAGGATATAAAATAATCAGTGATTCAGCAATAATAAGCGATCAATAATGTTTTGAATGGAAAATTCAGCTTGCCATTCATATTACCTTGCAGATAATGTAGACAGTGAGAGAAGAACTCGAGCTGAGCAGCTGTAGCTTTTCACAGAGTGTGAATTTTCAGGAAGATGGTCTTGTCGTGTTTCCCACCAGAGGGGTGCTCTCACTCTTCCCTCAGCCGCCAGCTTCTTATCTCCACATCAGAGATCCAAGGCAAGCAGGAGGTAGCAGGAGCTAGGCAAGAAAGACCGCTTTGGGGCTGGGGAAATGGCTCAGTAGAATAAGTGTTTGCCTGACAAGCACAAGGCCTTGAGTTCAATCCCTGGTTCTGCCAAACAAAAAGAAAGACTGCTCCACGGTGTGTTGCCCCAGCCCGGCATTCCGCGCTGTTCCGTCCGCCTGGGAAGCCAGTGCGCAGGCCCAGATTCGGTCGCGGGTAATGGGAGAGTCTGCAAGGCACACCGGGGGCTGGGTATTGTCTGTTCATAAATGGTGCTGTGCTTTCTACTTGAAGGAGGGAGCAGGGGATGCAGAGGAGCTGTAGGAATTTTTAAAAATGTTTTGGGAAAGGAAAAGAAAAGAACTTAAAGTTCTAGCTGTCCCAAAAGAGGCAGCGTAGCAGCTGGTTGAGAATGGCGCTCTCACCAGCTCCACGGTCGTGGGCAAATCACTTTCCCTCCGCTGATCCTTTCTGTCCTAATACTCAAGTAGGGTTGGTGATGGTTCCTCCCATAACAGGCTGGGTTTTGGCTGAAGTAGCAAAGTGTGCACGGAAGCAATAGGCGTTGCTCCAGCGTGTACTGAGATCAGGAAACAGAAGCTGCTACTGCTTTTGTCTCTAATACTAAGTGTCACCAGTAGTAATAGTGTTATGCAGTATTATTAATGAATGATAAGTATTATTCATAGTGACAGTGTTATTACTAGAGATTAACTCCCACCCTAACCGCACTTGTTTGTGGCCATTGTGTGTCCTTGGGTTTCCTGACAGTCATTTTAAGCAGCGCAGGGTGCAGAGGGAGATCCTGGGGCATTGCAGGATGAGGATGGTAGTCGAGGGGCTTGGCCCACTGCCTCGGTGTTGCTGGGGTATCAGTCAGGCCTGACTTTTCTATTTTATTTTATTTTATTATTAGTTTTATTGAGAAACAAACAGTAATGAGACAGTTTGAAAACCAATTAATAGGACAGTTTCAATAACTAATATATTGCATATTGTTGTCTTCGTAGTGGTTATTCATAGTACAAGATGCAGACATGATATCCTGTCCAAACACTATTAGTATGAATCTTTTTTCTCATTGAATTAAGACAGAGTAGCTGTATATCTATCTTAACTATTTTGTATATACAGGTACAAAATGGTCTTTCATTTGTATCCCCCCCTTTTTTTTTTTAGTTCTGTCAGAAAAGGATATTCCATTGCCATTTAAATATTATAGATATGTGAATTCAGCTAAATAATACAATGTAGTCCAGTAGTCCATAATCGTGGTGGGTTATCCGTAGGACTGGCAATCCAGAAATGGGCATCCAAGATGGACACACACTTCTCAGAGGATGAAATTATAGAACTGAATAAATATATGAAAAAATGCTCCACATCGTTAACCATTTGTGAAATGCGAATTAAAACAACACTGAGATACCATCTCACTCCAGAAAGAATGGCCATCATAAGGAAATCAACCAACAACAAGTGTTGGAGAGGCTGTGGGGAAAAGGGAACGCTTCTCCACTGCTGGTGGGAATGTAGACTGGTGCAACCATTGTGGAAATTAGTCTGGAGACTCCTTAAAAAACTAGGACTGGAAACCCTATTCAAACCAGCTATCCCCTTACTGGGAATATTCCCAGAGGAACTGAAAACATTATTTCATAGTGATATATGTGTACCTATGTTTATAGCAGCACAATTTGTGCTGCAAAAATCTTAGAAACAACCAAGATGTCCATCACTTGAGGAATGGATGAAAAAGATGCAGTATTTTTGTACAATGGAGTATTACTCAGCTATAAAGAATAATAAACTCAAAGCCTTCATATTTAAGTGGATACCACTTGAAGATATCCTCATAAGTGAAATAAACCAGACCCACATGTGTAAATATAGTATAGTCTCACTAGTGTAAGAACTCAAAGGAATAAATTAAAATAGAAGGTATAACACTATTAAAAGGAAAGCGAGAACTCAAGGATTGAACAATAAGGAGCAAAGCTAGGAACCAGGCCTGGTTTTGAGCCCTCTCTGTCTATGCTTCTGGATTTGTTCTGCCCCACAACTAAAACTGTGAGAAAAGCCAATGAAAGTGGTAAAAATGAAATTTTTAAAAATCCAGCCACATTGGGAAGGCAGCTCATCCCCCTCTGTTTGAGCAACAGAAGTACTGCAGTCTGTAGAAGGGTGGAGCAAAGCCACGAAATGTCCCTCTGTGATTTAGCCAAGCCGTGAGGTGGAACCCTCGGCACTGTCAGGCCTAGGTGTGGCAGTTTGCGTTAGCATAAAGAGGCTTGGAGAAATGTCCTGTCTCTACAAGACAGTCTTTCCAGATGTAGGATGTGCTGGGACTTGAACCCAGGGCCTTTACACTGAGCTATACCCCCTAGCCCCTTTTTATTTTTGATTTTGAAAACACGATCTCACTAAGTTGTCCTGACTGGGCTTGAATTTGGGGTCCTCCTGCCTCAGGCTCTCAGAGTGCAGAGATTACAGGCATCAACCACCATACGTGGCCCATGAGGCAGCAATTTTTAGGGCTGCCTTTCCGCTTGCCACTGCGCCAGCACACTGCTAAGCTCCTGGGGGACCTCAGTGGCACCACGGCGAAGGACAACAAGAACCTTCACTTCCGTGCTGTGTCCGAGTCCTCCCGCTTCTTTCCTACCAATGTGCTGGTCCTCTCCACCCAAAAGGAAGAGGTTGGGACTCTGAGCTACAGTCCAGCCCCTTACAGAATGAACAGGTGGCATCACTAGCAATTACAGCCGAGGAGATACGCGTTCACCTGGGAGAAGAAGGAGGGAGGAAGGGAGGTGTCCAGGGGAAGGCAGAGAAGGTGGGAGGAAGAGGCTCGCAGGGGCCTGGGGGAAGGTGAGCAGAAGCACACGGCCCCTGGTTCTCAGCAGCCTACCGTCTGTGGGTGAAGGAGGTGGGCGGGTGGCTGCGGGGGCTACCACGTCCTAGGGTGTATGAGCTGCAGGACAGGCTGGTGAGGAGACTCCGCTGCCATGCCTTTAAACCTTTGCTTTGGAAATAGAACCACGAGGCTTGGGGAGCTGGCCAGTGCTTCTGCATGGCATGTATTTAAATGGGAAACAGCTGGGGATCTTAAGTTTTGTGGTTTGATGAGCAAACGTACTTGGGTGTGGAAAGGCAGCGGAGGATTTGCCTGGATTTTAGGACTGGAGAGTCAAAGGATTTTTGTCGTTGTTTAGTTGTGTCTGTTTTCCTTTGTTTGTCTGAGCCCAGTATAATACTGAAGAAAACATAGCACATACTCGAGGGTAATCTGACTTGGGACTTTGTTCAAACAGTGAGGAAAGGGCCAGGCCTGGGTGCAACAGGGCTGGGTGTGCAGAAGAAAGGTCCTAAGGTTTGTTGAGAGTAGCCAAGGCAGGACTGGGGAGATGGCTCGGTAGAATAAGCCCTTCCCTGGCAAGCGCAAGGGCCTGCGTTCAATCCCTGGTTCCGCCAAGAAAGAGAGAGAGAGAGCAGCCAAGGTGTCCCCCTCTTCTAACCAGGCCCCACCTCCCAGCTGCACATTCAGCTGTGAACTCGTCAGTCCACTGAAGAGCCACATTGCAGTCGCCTTCCAAAAGCCCCACTCTGAGCACCTCCTAGATCAGAACCCTGATAGACAGCCTGTGTTCATTTAGAGTGGGCAAGATGGCTCTGGGAACACTCCCCAGGCTCTCTACCCCATACTCTTTCTGCCCCTTTCTACACTCCACCCTATCCTTGTGTGTATTCTTGACCCTCTGCTCTGCCAGCCTGGGAGACGGTGACTGGAGCCGTTAATGAGAGAGCCAGCTTGGTGTTCTCCGCTCTGCATTACTTCCTAGCCTCACTGCTGCCGTCTCGTGAAGACTGGTCCAGCCCATGCGGCAGTTTCCTAAGTGCGTCATCTGTGCTCCCTACAGTGCCAGGTGGCACCATGCATGCTATCTCTTTCCATCTTCGCAGGGACTTCGTGATCCCTGTCTGTCACATCTTCCCACTTTTACAAATAAGGAAACCAAGGCTTAAAGAAACAATCCCTTCACTTGTTCATTCAACGAGTACCTACATTGTGCCAGGCTTTGTAGCAGGGCTATGGAAATGGGGTGCTAAAGATGTTGCAGTTGGGTACTGACAGGCAGACTTTGGGCACCTGAATCCAGCCTTAGAAGAGTGATCAGGGAGTGCTCTCGGAAGGGCAGGGAAGGTAGCAGGCAGCCTGAACAGAAGCCTCAACCAGTGCTAGAGAGGTTCGTTGCTTCCCAGGTTGAAACAAAGGAGCCCCGTTTCTCTGCCTCACACTGATCAGACTTCGGGGGAGCCATGCCCCAACGGGTGGGACAGGACACCTTGTTCTGCTCCCTTATTCTGGCCATAGCTGAAGGGTTCTCTTAGCTCTGGGCTGACTGCTGGCAACTGTCCCAGAAGAAGGTGGTTTTGAGGCCCCGCCCTGAGAGAAAGTCTCTTTCCTTCATGCGCTTGAATTCCAGCAGGGGAAGCAAGTGGTAAGGGCTGAAGCCAGCAGACAGGAAAGGCCACCACGGTGCTCCTTGCATTGGCACTCAGATCCCAGCTAGAGAGGGAAGCTAAGCTGCATGGGCAAAGGACTCGGAGCCTTGGCTCCAATTTGGGTCACTCTGGCTCCAAACTTTGCCTCTCCACTGTGTATATGGAAGTGGAAATCATATGACTTCCACTATAAACATGGGTTATGGAAGTCAACAAAGCCTCAATGTCAAACTAAGGAGCTGGAACTTGATCTTGGAGAGTGGAGAGAATTTAGAGGACTACAAGGAAATGTAGGAAACTGTGGGTGAGGGCACACAGAATGGTCTTCGAGCAAAGGGACAAGCAGTAAGGACCTGGAAAGAGACGGCTTCAGAGAAAGACTTGGGTCTACAGTGAAGACATGCTTGGCTCAGGAACTGGGGTTGGAAAACCAGTCCGGATGTCTTAGCAGTCTTCAGGCTGCAAGACACAGAACCCTGTTATCCTAAGGCAGCTTCTCTTCTGGTCTGAAGACGCCTGTGGTAGCAGTTAGGGCTCCATGCTGTTTGCTAGCACGGTAGAAAAGCTAGCCCTTCTCAACCACCCAAGTCCTTTTTTCAGCTCAGTTATATTTCCTCACTCTGCAGTAACACGGAGGCTACCACACTGAGCGAGGGTAGGACCAGCTTTCCTGGAAGAACTGGGGAGGGGGAGGCACGAATGCCTGGCTAGGTGTATGGCTCAACTAGGAAGCAGGGAGGGTGGGAGCCCCTGTTGGTTGCTACAGTAAAAGATCAGGCAGGTTTGGCTTTTTTTTTGTACCAGGAATCAAACTCATGCCCTCACATTTGCCAGGCAGATGCCATGCCACTGAGCTATATCCCTGGCCCTGACTGGGCAGTGTGA
Source organism: Ctenomys sociabilis (assembly GCA_004027165.1). NCBI lineage: Eukaryota > Metazoa > Chordata > Mammalia > Rodentia > Ctenomyidae > Ctenomys > Ctenomys sociabilis. Next base: position 7,813 of record PVKA01002948.1, on the reverse strand, counting down.
AGGAAAAGCATAGTGATTAGTTGAAGTGAAGATAAAGGATAAACAAGTGTGAATGATAGCACCAGGACCAGGAAGATGTTATCCCAGCATACAGAACCGAGGGGAGAGTATGCAGGAATTCACTTCAGGTGTTCACTTTTTAATAATTTGAGTTTGATGTGACTAAGAGACATCCTGTCCATTATATTTTGCAACAGCTAAAGATATTTCTTTGAGCTTGGGCTCAAGGTCATACAGGATGGAGCTCAGGATCGAGGCATGGGGTTGAAGACATGGCTCCTGGTCACTGACCCCAGGAGTGTGTGGGGTAAGGCCTGGGAAGGCGAGGCTGCAGGAATTCTGAAAGCAGAACTCTCCTCAGCGCAGCTGCCTGTAGGACAGGATCCCTGTTTGCCTGGATCTGTGTCCATGTGCACGGTGATGGTACAGGAATGCTCGCTGTGTCACTGAAGACATTGGAAGCCACCTAAGTATTCATACCTATGGAGCTGGCTAAATCAACCAACATGCACCTGGTATATGGAATCCCAAGCTGCAGTGCAAACCGGGTTGCAGTGGGAAAACTCAGCTGCATTGTGAAGTAGAGAAGGCAAAGGGCAGGTGGATAGAGGCGAAGTATGCTCCCGTTTGTGCAATGAGGCAACATGTGGTAGCCAAATGTTTGTTTGTGCAGCCATAGACTATTTCTGGAAGGCATCTGAAAAACTCTCCATGACTTTTCTGGGAGCTGTGAACCTCGCTGTGTCTTTCTAACCCTGCTAGTTGCTAGAATCCTCCAACTATGTGCATTTATCTGTGACAGTTTGGGCCATAAAAATAAGCATAAAAAACAGATCCGGTACCAGAGGTTTCTGAGGCTGGTTACAGAGAGGGTGCATGGGAGTCTAGAGTCACTGGAGCAGGGGCCCCAGGGAGATGGTGACACTGACTGCTCAGAGCTGCAGAGAAGAGGTGGTGGAAGTGGCTGATTGGGCTCTCGGGCCCCTCTGCATGGACATCGCTGAAGGTACCTGGCGAGCTCTGCACAGAAAGTTCTGCACAAGTCCGTTTCATTTTGGAGTGGGCCCTCTTTCTTTAGCCAATAGAGCTGGGGGGTGGGGGAGGCCTAAACTGGCACTGGATTTTCCATTCCTAGGACAAATAATCAACACCCACAACTGAAGGCACGGAGGTCTAATTTGGCTCACTGTGTCAGGGGTGCAGCTCAGGTCAGCTGACTCCCAGGTGGCAGAATGGAGTGGCAGCAGGGAAGAGGGCAGTAAGACAGCCCTCTAGGGGCCTGGACTGAATGGAGCACCGCAGGTCCCCCTTTGCAGCCACTCACACACCCAGGAGATGCTCCCTAATCAGCCCCCTGGACGCGTTTCATCCTGTCTGGTTGACATCACAATGAACAGTCATAATCCTTGTCAACTTGACAACCAGACATGTCTCCTTAAACCACACTTAATCTCTAAACGAAGACAATAGCAAATTCATAATTAACACAATATAACCCTGCACCCTCTCCTCTTTGTCTCAATAATTCCAGCATCCTTCAAGTTAGAGTCAAAGTCTCTTCTGAACCTGAAGACCAACTCTTATCTGTGAACCTGTGTAAAAATAAAAAACAAGGTATATATCCCTAAAGTACAATGACACAGAGTAACCACTCCTATTCCAAAGAGAACAGAGAATAGAAAAGCACAGGACCAAAAGCAAGACTGAAACCCATCTGCCCTCGTGAGATACTAGACTACTGTTTCTTAAGCCGTGTCCCCAGGTATCCCTACTCTCCTGAGTTGTTAATAAATATGGAACAAGGAATGCATACGCTGGTCTACCAGTCGAGGAGACGGAATCAAGGATTCCGTGGGGCTTTCCAGAGTCCTTCACATGTTAATGTCTCTTGGGCCACAAGAACAAAGAGTGATGTGCACGATTCCTCCAATTCCATGGCCAGGAAATCCCTTTTGCAAGGAGCCTCGTCATGGGAATTGTTTCATGGACACAAGCTGAAGAATTCAGAGCTAGATCAGCGACACTTACGTTGGTTTCTGCACCGCTGCCTACCGTGTTCCAGAAAGTCTTGCCTTTACTGTGCTAAAAAAGAAAAGCTGGTAGAAGCAACCAGCAAACTTTTCTCCCCCCTAATAGTTAAGAAGCTTTTCATCGACACCGACACATGATTGCAGGGCCAGCGGGATGGTTCTGTGTGGATGTGCTACATGAGATGACACCAGAATAGTTAGTGTCTCTCGCTCCTCCGATGTTGGTCCTTTACAGAAGTATTGATATTCATTCCTTCATCTTCCAGAGCAAGGAGATCGGCCTGCAGATGCACGAGGAGCTCCTGAAGGTGACCAACGAGCTGTACACGGTAAGTTCTACAGCTGCGTGGGCCTGGGCCACCTGCTGTCAGCACCCAGGGTGTGTGTGGGGTGCAGCAGGGGTGTGAGGTGAGTGTGGGACTTTGCGCTTTGTGCTAGTGACCGTGGGTTGCCATTTTGAGAAAGACCAATGTAAAGCCCCAGCTTTGGATCCTTTGCACCTGCTTCTGCTCCCAGCTCGACCCCAGCTTTGTTTCTAGAATGACATTCAGGCACAACCCTACAGCTTCAACCTATCATCAGACCCTGTGTCCCTTAATATTTTTCTCTGAATTGACCACATCATACCCACCTTTTAAAATTCCTTCCAATCTTCTTCAGTCAGAGGAAAGCAGCCTTGTGTAGGAAAAAACACCAATCTAGAGGTAGTTGGGCCTGGCTTCGTGGCCCTGCCAGGCAAGCCTGAGCTCAGGCTTTCCTTCCCCTGTGGGAAAGCCCCACAGCATCCTTCTTTAATTCTGTCTCCTAAACTGGTAGCCCAGGAGCACGGCAATTTCCTGACCCATCTGTGTGGACCATGCTGTGGAAAGATGGCTGTAGGGCACCGCCCAGTGCTGGGAAACACGCACACTGTGCCACCATGTCTCAGGAAACGAGAGAGCATGCATATTTTCCCTGCATTGTTTTGATTCTTTCTTTTCTCCATCCTCCTCTGCCTCTGGGCCAGCCCCAAGCCCTAAGAAGGCTCTGTCTGAAGAAGAACCATGCCCCTCAGCCCCCACCCTCCAGGCCCACTCTCTGCACCGCGCCTCGAAGACTTTCTTCTTACACAATGGCTTCCTGAACTGGGAGGTGGAATCCTGGAGATGGGAAGGGGCAGAGAGGGATGAGAGAGGGGAGAGGGACAGAGGCGTTAGAAAGGAGGGAGATGGGTTACCTGTGCGCGCCAGTTTACCCCAACTGAACATCACCATTCTGTAATGCCGGCATGCACTGATGAAACACTGGTTTCCTCTTAACAGTTAGAGTAGATTATACTTGTGCTTTATAAAGCAACAACAAAATGGGCAATAATTAAGCAGCACAAGAAGATGCAAAACAAGAAGTGGGTCTTCTACTGCCCTGCGTCTCCCCTCTCCCCTTGGCTACGAGGCCAACAGTGTGTAGGCAGCGGCATCTCCTTCCAGGGGCGTTTGATTCATCCGTCAGCGCACAGGTAGCGCAGACCCGCCAATCCATCCCAACAAGGGAGTCCCTGCCGGCCTGTGCTGTCTCTGCCTCAGAGCTGCGTCCCGACCACCTTCTCTCCCAAGTGTGCCTGTCGCGGACTGTGTGCTGCTGTGAATGCTTCTGCACACTGCTGCCTCCATCCCCACCACAACCCTTCCAGGAGGGGCAATTGTTACCACCTTATCTGGGGATCGCACAGGGAGGCCAGATGGCACCCCCAGGGCCACCCTGATGGAGAGTGGCTGAGGCTATGCCAGACTCCACGTGCTGAAGTGCTCCTCAGAGATACTTAAATAATAGTGAATCTATTTCTAGAAATGTACATGCACTGCAGTTGTCTCTTGGTCCTCACAGAGGGTTGGTTCCAGGACCTCCTGCAGATACCAATGCTTGTAGATGTTCAAGTCCTTTGTAGAAAGTGGTGTATTATTTGCACAGAACCTACGCACATTCTCCCATATTCCTGAGCTCGTCGGCAGGTGGCTTGTAACAACACAATGCGAATGCCGCCTCACTCACCGTTATGCTGCCTTGTTCAGGGAATCACGACAGAGGAAATTCTGTGTGTATTCAGTACAGATGCAGCTTTTGTCCCCAATTTTTCTGCCTGTGGTTGTTTGAATCCTGAGGCTGTAAGCCCACAGGTGCTGGAGGCCGGAGGTGTCCCCCTGTATTTATTGTGGGAGGGGGTGGTGCTTTCTGTGGGCAAATGAAAGACCACAGGGAGTCAGCAGAAGGGCTGTGGAGTGTGGGGAGCTTGGGCAGCGTGGCTCACGCTTGCCGGGGGCTGTGGTGCAGGACTCACCAGCACCACGCCGAGTCTTCCCTCCTGATGCACCAAGAGCAAGTTGGGGGTTAATGTCACGTAGGTGACACTGACAGACATCTGCCTCGCACAAGTAATTCCCTCCTCCTGCTTTGTGCAGCTTTAGCTCAGACAAATCTACTGGAGTGAACGTGCTGACCTGGAGGGCCTTCGAGGCCCCTGTGCGTGTCTGGCTCTGCCATCCTGCCCAGGCAGAGGCTCAAGCCAGAGAAGCTTTTCAGGGCTGTCACATACTGCCCGGATGTCTGTGCAGGGTCCCCAGGAGGACCAGGGCTATAAGTCTTGTTCCATGCATCTTCCTCACCTCCCCAGCTCTCCTACAGAGACACTGGAGCTCTCAGAGTATTTTTCTTGATCGCTGGCTGTGTCTAGACAGTGAGAAGTAGCTACACATGGTGACAGTGAGGCATGGTGTGGGGAACATGGGAGATGGGGTGGGGTGATGGCATCTGGTAGGCATCGGGGAGGTGACCGAGGGGAAATGGCACCCAGGATGCCATGGTGTGCACGTGCAGCGGCAGGGAAGCGGCAGCCGGGGCCTGAGACACAGGAACTCCTTCCTGTTCTGCCCGCCAGTCCTGTTCACCAGCAGCCCTGAGCCTGGCTGGTTGGGACCAGGGCTGGTTTGGGTAGATGGGGTAGAAGGGAAGGAAGCCTGCCTTCTAGGGCCCATCCAGGGGTGAGGGATGGAAATCAGGGCAGGCTGGCTCTTCTTAGTCTATTTTCTGCTGCTGTAACTGAATACTGGAGACTGAATAATTTATAAAGAAGAGAGATTTTTAAGGGCCAGCCAGATAGCTCAGCAGACTAAAGCAGAGCAGGGGCCAAGATTCGATCCATGGCATGCTGAGCTGGCCCTGCCCCTGGGGCTCGGTGAGACAGTGATTGAGGCTGGGTGTGGCAGCACACACCTGTAATCCCACTTGGGAGGCTGAAAACAAGAGAATCACTGAGTCTGATTTACATAGTGAGACCCTGTAGACCCTGTGCTAAATATATATATATATATATATATATATATATATATATATATATATATTTTTTTTTTTTTTTAATAGAGATTTTATTGGATATGGTTCTGGAGTCTGAAGAGTCCAAGAGGTTGGTGCCAGAACCTGGTGAGGGACTTCATGTTGTGTCGCTCACCACAGAAAGCAAGCAGACAAGGGCAGTGCGAGCCAGGCTTACCTTTGTAACAAACCTACCCTTGCAAAATCTACCCCACTTCTGCAGTTAACAACATTAACCACCTTTCAGGCTGATGCACTGAGGAATAATTTCCTGATACCTGAACCATGGGCGGGGGATCCCTTTCCAACCACAGCCCTGGTTATATAAAAGTGACGGTTTGTGGGATCCCACAGGAAACCCGGCATAACTGGGTCTGAGGCTCTGACCCTTTTGTGTCTCACTCTGAAAGCACAGAGGCCCTTTCTGTCTTTCATACCATCGCATGTGAAGCATGTCCAGTGTGTCGCATGTAACACACAGCTCAATAAATGCTTAGTAGTTGAACATATAGCTGTCCTTTCCTCCTCCAGCATAATCATTGGCTCTTAGGCAATAGAACTGCGTCTGCTCCATTTTCTTCTACTCTTTCCTCCCTTCTCCCTTTCTTCTCTTCACTCCATCCATCCATCCATCCATCCATCCATCCATCCATCCATCCATCCATCCATCCATCCACCTTTTTTTAAAAACGTGTTTGGTTGTTGCAGGATCTCACCACGCAGCTCAGACTCATGGATCCTCCTGCTTTCAGCCTCCCCAGCGCTGCGATTGCAAGTCACTATGTCAGGACTCCAGCAGGCTCAGCCTGCCCCGAGGGCGGGCAGTGTGGTGCTGGGGATCAAACTGCTCTCCCTGCACTTGCCTAAGCTTGTCTCAGCGGGCACTGTAGTCTGTTGTGCTGTCTCACTAGCCCCATCCATCTTTCTTTCTGCACCAGCCTCTAGCTCTGTTTGGTTTTATTTTCTTCTGTGTGGGCTTCATGATCTGAAGGCTTCTCCTATATGGTAACAAAGAGGACCCCAGCCCTGAAAGCTCACCTCCTCCAAAGGAAAGAGAAGCCTCCTTCTACTCCATGGAGAGAGAACCCTCGCTTCCCGCTATTTCCAGCATGGCTCTGAGGCAGCCTCTGGTTGGCCAGATTAGCATAATATTTACTAATTGGGTAAGCAGTAACCTGGGATTCATAGCCATCCAAGGACTGGAGGTGATGTCGGTTTCCCGTGAACTACATGGACTGAAAATAGCTGGAGGGAAATTTTCAGGATTTCCTCAAAGAAAATCAGGAAATTGTTCCTGGAGAAGGACTTGGTGATTCTGGCAGAGAAAAACAACAAATGTGCATAGAAGGGATGGAGAGGAGAGGACAAAGCAGTGCCTCTGGCAACTGGTGCTTTAACACACTCTTGCTGTTCTTTCACCTGTAAGTTGCCCCTCTAACCTTTTTGGCTCCTGCTGCCCCTGGATCAAACACTCACATGTTCCCTTCATCTGGGCTGCTTTGTCATGCCCCAAGTCCTGTTCATGTCGTTCTTCTTTCATGGCTCATCTTCAATGTCACTTCCTGCAAGAAGCCTTCCAATAGTACCTTGCATGCCCCTCACTGTGGCACTTAGCACACCACATGATAATCACTTGTGTAACCATCTCTGTGAAGACAGAGACCCCACGAGTCTTTGATGCTGTAGTACGTCCTGATGTGACAGCTGGTACAGGAACTGGCTCATCATGACCTTCTCAACAAACATTTCATGACTGAAGATGCAGCTGTCATCCTCTGGCCAAACACACTCACAAGAGCTCTGCCTTCTGCATTCTCTCCTGTCTGCCTCTTGTCCTTTCTCCCTTCCATTCACTCAGTATTTGTTAGGGTTCTTTAAATAGACCAAATTTATGGAAAATATCTGTGCAATTATGCAAAGGGATTTGAGGTCGTGTGCAAGACCAGGGGCATGAGCCTAGAACCTGCGCTGGAGAGCTGGGAATCCAGGAGGTCCACAGCCATGATAGTGGGAGCTGCAGGAGCCCAGGGGTCAGGGATGCAGCCCCAGCCAAGGTCATGGGCCAGGAAGCGTGGGAGGGCGCTGGGGAGCCTGCCCTGGAAAGCCAACAGCACTGAGCACCTGGAGACCAGTGTCCAACAGAGATGACAGCTGGGGATGCACCTGCTCCGGAAAACTGTCACTCTTCAAACTGGGGCCGCTTCCTTCTTTCCTTTTTTTATTCCATCCAGGCTATGAGGCTTTGCTGGTGCTGCCTACGTGTGGTGTGGGTCTTCCTCCCTTGGCTGCTGGCCTCCATGTTGGGCACCAGTAGACAGGCCCGGAGCTGATCTTCACTAGTCTGTGAGGTGCTTCCTAATGCACTCAAGCTCACATAGCGTGATCGATAGTCCTCGTCCTCCATCTGTCCATCCGTCCGTGCATACACCCCCACTCTT
>PVKA01002947.1:110000-116654 GCA_004027165.1 Ctenomys sociabilis | reverse complement strand
CCTGAATTCCAGGCAAAGAGCATGGGTAACTTGTTGGATTTTGTGCCTCTCATTCCCTGGCCTCAACCTCCAAGTTCCCAGATCTCTCTTGCACAGTGCACATGCACACACACACACACACACACACACACACACACACACAGAGAGAGAGAGAGAGAGAGAGAAAGAGAGAGAGAGAGAGTATTCATGTATTCATGCTCTATCTTATACATAGACTTTTTTTCTGTCACAGAACTAAGTATTTCAGTCCGGAAATGGCAATCTACTTCATGAAGGCAGTACCAGGAATCTTTCAGTTGTCTCAATAGAAAAGTCAGGTATTTTCTGGAAGAACAAACTCCCCTTCTTGGAATGATCTCAGAATTTGAAGATTCTGGTGTGAACTGATTCACCTTTCCTCTTCCTCACCTCAAAATCTTGTCATTTCTCTTCTTTTTTTCCTTCCCAACAGCCACATGGCCCAACTCTAACCCCTGTGTGTTCACCTCTACTCTAGACATTGGCATCTAGTCCTTCAAGAGTAGCTTTGAATTTTTTATTCTCTCATAGCTAAGTGTAGCGGTGCATGCCTATCATTCCAGAACTTTCAGGGTGGAGACAGAATTACTTGAAGTTGAAGCCCAGTCTAGGCCTTGAAATGAGTTCAAGGCTAACCTGAAATACATAGTGAGACCCTATAGCAAAATAAATAAATAAATGTCACTCATTTTTTATTTTATATTTTTATTTTCTCCTTTGTTAATTTTCTCTCATTTTCATATTCTACTTGTCTCTCTCCATAGGGTTCTTTCATCTCACTCACAAACTTGTGGATTGTCTCTTTGTTCCCCTTCCTAATCTGACATCCTGTCAATCCCTACCAGGTCATTCAACAGCATTTACTCTTCACTTCTCAAATCCTCTTAAGTATTACCTTCAGGCCACCTTGCTTCCACCTAACTATAAACCCTTCTCCAAGATCTTCTGACTGTTTTGTAAAAGGATGTTCCTAAGTTTCCAATTGCCATACTCTTTCTAGCACCTTCTAGTAAGTAAAAGTGCTAGCACAGATTTTAAGGCATTTAGAATTTTCCATCTTATCAGACACATAATAATGTACTTAGTGATTTTGCCCTTGTTTTATCATCTATGAAAGAGCATAATAATGCCTAACCTTACCTAGCCCACTGGATTGAAATGAGCTATATATAAATGGGCTTTGTAAGCTATAAATTATCCTTGAATTATGAACATGGTCATGCTTACACTGTCTAGCAATCATCTCTGCTTATCAATCCTTCTTATAGTTCTGTTTCCATTCCACAATTGTCCTTCCCCTGCATTCTCACCCTGTCCCACAACTTCACCTATTCCTTACATATGAATCTGAAACTCCAGCCTAACATCTCTCCAGAAGTTTTGACTCAAATGTTGATCTATACTACCATAAAGAGATAAAAGCTAAACCCGTTTTTCTATTTTCTTTTTTTTTTTTGTACTTTAGGGAAGGGTCTACAGGGTGTTCAGGGTCTCACTACTAAATCGGACTAGTGATGATTCTCCATTTTACAGCCTTCCAAGAGCTGGGATCACATGCCTGTGCCACCATGCCCAGTCTCAATTGCCATCCCAGCATGCCCTGGTGGTGGGGCTGGCACAGAGGCCTGGGGATCCAAACCCTGGACCCTGTGCCTGCTTGCAGGCACTTTAATCTGCTGAGCTTTGGCTGGCCCTTCCCATTTCATATAACAGAGAAGGCTTCCTTTTCAATTCTCTTGAAAGTATCATCATTCTCCTGGTTACTTACCTTATAGGACAGGAGGCCAAATTTTTATGTTTGGGGTTTCTACTAGTTTCATAGTGAAATACCTACTCCATTTATCCGTTACCTTTTGTGCATCAAATCATTCAAAGTCTTCAGGTTTAATTCAATAACTATTTTCAATTCTATATGTAGTTCATATTTTTCCCTGTCTGACTTGGGGACATAGCAGGCCTCTCAAAGGTATTTTGTCGGGGTACCACCCACTCAGGACCGCTGTCCTGTTCCTCTCTCAGACAGGAGCTTTCTTTCCCTCAGTAAATATATTCTGCTCATTAAAAAAAGGTATTTTGTCTCCAAATGTTAAGGCTCAGCTCAGGACTCAACTCAGCCCACAAATGAACTCATGGTTGCTTTTCTGAGGAGCTCTGGTAAGCTAAGTGGCTCTACTTCTATAGTTGGCCAACCACTGCCTGGAGAAAGGGAAACTTTGGATTATGAGACTCTCATAATATATCAAACTAGCCCAGATTCATCCACAGGGTAGCAAAAGTTTGCTAGAGCAGCCACAGGAAAAGCCCAGATACTCAAGCGTTTTCAGGGCTATTTCCAAGACATTGTTTCTGTGCCACTGGCTAAAGCAAAGCACTTTGCCAAGCTCAGATTCAAGTGTTCGGAGTGCAACACCAAAGGGCACAGATGCAAAGAAGGAATGAAATTTCAGACATTGTAATAACCACAATGAGCCAACTTGGATATCTAATCCATATGAGTTTCAATTTAATGACATGGGCTGTCTATGAAAAACCTGTTCTGGGCATTCACCAAGAAGCTCCATCAAGTCTATAATAGTCAGAATTCTCTAGAAATTGGAAGAATTTCAACTCTGGAATTCAGAGTGTTCCAGATAAATTGGAATAGGGACCAGAAAAAGGAAGGAACATGTCCCAGAAACAGGGTCAAATGTCTGCTTCATCTGGAAGAAAATAAACATATAAACATCATCAGTTTTGGTAAAAGCAAAGGGAGTTGGACTGTCAAGCCAAACACTGTTGGGGCCAAGGCTAAAAATGTGGTGCCACTGAAATCTATTGTGGACCTTTCAAGATGAGAATGCTCAGTGGGCAAGGGTCATTGAAGAAGACATCAGAAAAACGTAGGGGTTGAAATAGGCCTTGAAAAAAAGAGGGAAAAGGTTAGTAGGCTTGGACAAGAACATAACAGCAAAATAAGATAGGTTGTAGAATAGCAAGGCTGGAGAATCCTGAAATAAAAGGAAAGGAAGTAGGTGATAAAGCTAATTAAGTATTATGGCACCGGGTATGACTTCTTTGACTGCATGTATAATGGAATCATAGTTTAACATAAAATGTACTTATAATCTTGATGAATGAGAAAAAATTTATAAAGAACATTAATTTGGTGACAGTTACAGAAGAAATAGAGGAAATGGTATTAGGATACTGTTAGAGAAATTCAGAGTGTTCCAGATAAATTGGAATAGGGACCAAAAAAAGGAAGGAGCATATCCCAAAAACAGGGTCAAATGTCTGCTTCACATTCAGGTATATCGACAGTTCATTTCCGGGACAATTCATCTATTCTGGTGGGCTAGGAAAAACTTGTCAAAAGGAATAGTTATTCAGTGTAGAAAATCAGAGCAGATATTCATGTTCTCCCAAGTTAATTTTTTTGCAGCACCGGGATCCTCTCCAGACCCTTGCATGTGCTCTCACACTGAGCTGCATCCCTGGCTCTTTCAGTCCATTCTTATACACAGCTCACAGATTTTCACACAGTTAAGTCAAAAATAGTACATTTTTGGCAATAATGTTGTCAGTCATGATGTGGTATTAGATTATATGTTTAACCTCAGGCCAACAGCTAATGATGACCAACTAAATAAGTTATCACATTATTCATACTACACAAATCAATATTATTTCCATTCTACAATGGAGCAAATTCAGAGAAGTTAAACTAGTTTCTTAAGATCATCCATTCAGTAAAAGGAAGAACCAAATTTGATTTCAGGTCTTCTGACTTCAAAGCCCATGCTCTTTCTGCTATATCACTGAATTTTCAGTCCAAACAGTGAAGCAGAGGTTTGTTCTCTTTTAAGAATCAGAATTAAAGGATCAGAATTTTAGGTGTTTGTTCTCTTTAAAAGATCAGAATTTTCGGATGTGGGCTGATGAGTCCTGACATTTCCTTAATGTAGCAGGTTAAGTCTTTATTTAAGAGATAGAACAACTTGTGATTTTCTTCCATTGGTGGGTGAGTCAGATAATAAAAATGATAGCAAAGGTTATTAAAATTTATACAGAGATGAGCACAGACTAGAATAACTACAAAGTGAATTCTTTAAGCTCCAATAGAAAGGTGGTGAAATAGCACAATATGAAAGAAAACTCCTTTAGCTTCAGATGCCTAAATATGCCATCAAAAGGCTGCTCAATTCTCAAATGCCAGTATTTTCTGACTCCTTCAGAACCTATTCGTAATGTAAAACATCAAAGTCAATGGGATATTAGCTGTCCCAAAATGTCTTAATTCAGAGAATTAGTGTTAACTGAGTCTGATTAGCTTCATTTATCTCTAATTAATTACCTTTATCTATTTAGACACTTTGTTTCCAGTAGACATGGAGTCAAGTAGACTAGATTATTAGTGTAGTCATTGTGCCTTTATAAAATCCTGAAATTAATGAAACGTGCAAAAGAATCTGCAGTTTTAATTGCACAGGTGTTGCCTTATGGCAAAGCTTTATCATCTGATTACGCCAAGGGGTTATTAGTGAGTTTTTATATAGTGGATGAGCCTATGAAATGTACCTTAGCAACACCTCATTAGTTTAGGGTTGTTACTGTATTATTTATTACATTCAGCCTTCCCCATTATCTAGATTGATTCATGGACCTTTATATTTTTTCCTCTATGAAGAAAATAAAATAAACCAACATTATAAAGAGTCCAGATGCAATGTGGAAAAATGCAAAATGTGTTCATCAGCTATAATTTGACTCTTTAAGACAAAAAGCCCTAAAGTTATATGAGATCAGAATCAAATGTGATTATCTTCTATGGGAAAAGAACCAATTTAGAATTACTGAGAAGTATGAAAGGATTTATGAGATTTAAAAAAAAATGTGACTGTGTATACCAAGGTATGTAGAATAAAAAGAAAAATATTTTAACACTAAAATGTATTTATATTTGTTTTCTCTTATCATCGTTCTATAATGGACTAATAAGACCTATTATCTATATATGTTCCTCCAAAATATTCATAAAAATCTTATTTTACTTTTTGTTTTTCTTTTTTAAGGATAAATTTGTTGCCAGATGGGGAAAACAAATTACAAAATGTAGCTTCCCAGAAAAAGCAAGATTTCAATGCCTGTTTATAGTAATTGAAAGCTCTTTTTCATGGCAAGGTTAGGTATATACAAAAGACTAAAATATTTCAGCCTTTGTAATTCTTCCCTCATAACTATTTGGAGATGTACCATTGTTCACAATCAAGAGCAATTAACTAGAAAAATCCAACCACAATCATATTCCAACAAACATGTTTATTGACAACACAGTAACTCCTTTAAATAACTTGTCAACATAAATGTCAAATGGATTTTACAATCATTTCCCTCCCTGTTCCTCATCTACCGCCCCCAGATTCCTTTACTGCTAGGAGCTATTCACTTATTACTGAATCTAAACTAGTGAAATGATAATGGGTAACTGTTACATAGAGCGTGACAACTAATTTGAGGAGTAATAATGAATATTTAATGATCCTCCTTTCAAGCATGAATATATAACTTTTCATGTATGCCTTACCAAAATTATAATCATTAATCTAAAAATTATTGTTGCAGCGAAATAATAGCTAAGAATTATATATTATACCCAAGTCTGAATATTGCATAAATATTCTGAACAGACACAAGAGCATGTAGCAAGCCCCAGCCTCCTGTTTTCAAGCCTCAATCTAAATCTTTTCTTTGAAATAAAATTTGCATGACTAATAAAGATTTGAATCTGAACATTAAAGCCTATCATTTTTATCAATAAATAATTTTAAAGGCCAAAGTCACTTTCATCCCTCACAAGCACATAATTTTTAAACAAAGATAACATGTATATAAAAAGTTCCCCCCATATAGGGATAATATTTTTTATAATGTTATATCTTAAATTTCATTTTTTTAAATGTGGGGAGTTCTCCCAGTGTTTCCCTCTACCAGAAACTACAATGTGACTTTAGAAAAAAGGGGAATCTAAAAATACTGGATGTACTCTTAATGCACTTTATTCATAGATAAAAAATAATTTTGGCTAAATTTCCATGTTGAATTATCTCTGGTATCTCCCTAAGATGCGAACAATTTCATATGCTCATGATACTGCAGAGAAACACATCTGTCTCCCATCCTGGTTGGGTTTGCTGTTTTTGTTAAAAGAGTTGAAAACCAGTGCCTTTCCAGGTGCAAATATGCAATTCTATGTCACATCTTAGAGTTTGCTGTTATGTGTTTTTGAAAGTGCACTCTTATACAATTCAAGGGGAACAAAGACTAGAAACAGAAGAGTAGCAAGAGAAATCTAAGGATTCTCTTCCTTGTAACCCTCTTTAGCAGAAATTCAGTGTCCAAATAAATGGTTCACCAGGCTGGGTATCAAGCTCATCATTATGGTTCTGCCTTCTTCTGACTCCAGACCAGAGACCAAAGGTAGCACATGTTGGGGCACATTCTTCAACTATACATGTACACATCAAATACGTTTCTAACATAGCAGGTATTCTTACTAAAACAAGACCAAATTCAAATGAGAAAAGGGGTATTATGTCCTTTGTAACAAGTAAAATGTTTAAGAAATACATACTCAAGAGTACTAAACCCTTGATGAAT